>JAHWFP010198801.1:53853-88602 GCA_023313725.1 Lithobius niger | reverse complement strand
AGATCTGGTGTCAGCTCACGGATCTCAAGATTGTGTGCACAGTGGAAACGGGTTGGATATCCCAAGTGGTTTTGTGGTATGGTGTGGCGTTGTGATTAGGATTAGGTGGCATTGTGATTGGAGTGAAGTTTAGGTTAAATAGGATGAGGCACAGATTTGAGTGTATGGCTTTGTACGCCAGTTAGGAACCAAATAAAATTAATCAATCAATCTTCAATCAAGTTACACCACGCGTTTGGTGTTTGCTGATTGGCATTGTTGCATAAAACCAATGTAAAACAATCGATCTGGTCGTTTAGAGCTTCCTAACCCCTAAACCACATGCAGGTACAGGCGATCCATTGGTATGCCCTAGGTCTGCCTGGGTGTACCCAATCTGGTTGGACATACGTCCAGATCGGAGTCCAGCCCCTGCAAATCATTATTTACTGTCAGGAAGTAGGGCTACACTGGTCTGGGTGCTGTACAGTTGGCGATGTCCAAGGCTCCACAGATTTTTCTTATGAGGGTGGGGACTGATAAGTTTGTTGAAACTGGGCGTGAAACCTACACACCTCAGCCCCCTTCTTTTGCTAGTTATTTCAGTGAGTCGAACTGGTTGATTCCAGAATATCTGTATTCGGGATGCATATTGTTGAATGACGCACTGCACTTTTGTAACTTCATGGCAGTTACATTCCAATCTCTCGTAAACCGTTTGCACTTATGAAATGCGTTAATGGCTCGTCATAATGCTGTGCGTGGTGCAACAGTTCCGGCAGAGCTTTAAAATTCACCCCTTCACATTCATCCGAAGAGGCAGCTGAATGCTTCCCAAGAATAAAAGATCCGCCAAATTTATGCCATCATTTTGCTTGGTTTGTGAAAGTTCTGGGCAGTATAGTCAATTACAGAATTGCATTTAATAGTTTGAAAGTATATTAATGCAATGCATACAAAAATTCTTGTGGGGTGCAGCATTATGATATCCGGACTATCGAGACACGTTAATTTTTGAGATTTTGACCTTTTACCTGAAAATGGCGTTTAAACCAACCGGCTACTCATGGAGACCCATCTATAAAATACAGCGTTACAGTAGTACAAATTAAGACTAGAAAATCCAACGTCATCAATGTTATTATTTTAATAAAATACACAAAACAAACAAAAAAAAATCAGTTTATTATGTATAAAACAGTCAAGAAAAGAATAAATACAAGTTTATGAAACTGGAATGCCATATTGGGATGTCACAGGATGAACAGGTGGTATCAATGAATGCATAATTCTGGTAGGAAAGATTTCTACGACAATAAAATACAGAAAATTTTTTAAATTTTCAAAAATAATACGATTACTTTACAAAGGGCAAAATAGTGTGCTTTGCAAACAAAAATGCAGTACATGGCAGTACACCGGCTTTTCTTTTTCATTTTATGACCTGATTATACTAGCTCTCATCAAGATGACATGATTTGAAGGAAAAGATTTGTTGTGTAAAGATTAAAGTAAAAAGTGTCACTGCTTTTCCACACTGTAGTCAAGTGCCTTAGTTTGTTCAGCCTCAGGCTTCAGTCCTAATTTCTGAATACTTGTCAGTGATTGTATGGCTTGCTGTAAATCGTCCACAACTGTGTCAATGTCTTCCTTGGTCGTATCTCTTCCAATGCTCAAACGAAGCGCATTAGCAGCCAGTGCTGCAGGAATTCCAGATGCTATTAATATTGGTGAAGGACTGAAAGAAAGAAAATAATTTACTGTGTGCTCTACGGGTAAGCAGATGCAAATGGAAACAACATAAAACTTGAAAACTTTTAACGGATTAGTAGTCCCGATAGTTCACTCAGGTTTAGTTTTGCGAGGTCATTTCTGTTTATTTTTAAGTATTATTTGTATTGTCTTGTATTTTAAAACGTAGAACAATCATACAAAATCATACAAAATCACGCTATCACCCCTAGTTTAACCCTGAATTTCTTTACCATCCCTAGAAATGTCTAATTTCGATAATATATGTGCCGTTTCAATAATTAAAGAGAGCAGGCATGAAAAAAGAATGAACTTCAATGAGGAGCATTTGAAAAGGTGACGGAAATGGAGATTATCAAATAAATAGAGCTGCACGTTAATCCCAAATAAGAAGTTTCATACAGCATTGGAGCTTGCTTTTGTGCTCAAGCACATACCAGCTACGAACACGCATCAGAATTCGTAAACAAACTTTTCTACGTAAGATTTGAGTCAAAATTTAAGAACTTTTTGCAGTTATGATCAATTTAAGCACTTGAAATAAAACTTCACTATTTTCTAAATGTATTTATATTGCAGCCTGTAGATTGAGAGCTCCAAAATTATACAAACTAAGAAAAACTATTTGTAGTATGACAAAAATCACGCCGCATTTAAATGCATGCAAGCAGAAGTAGGAAAAAACTTAGAGGAGTCAACGTACTTTTCGTAGCATTTCGAGTGTTACGGAAAATCAGTCAAATGGTCGGGGCTCGAAAACTAGCAGTGTGGGCATCATGTGCTGCGAGGGGACGGTGTGCTAACGCATCTCGTCCCCTCGCAAATTTTAAGCCTATCCACAGGTCCGTGTGTACCCTGTGAGCGGCGCTATTCACGAACAAACTCGCTTGGTCAAGCCGAAATAGCATTCAAGGATTCAAAGCATTTTCCCAACACTTTTCCAGGCCTGGAGTTCCACTTTTAATTCCAAGGATTTTTCCACAATTAATAGGATGTGCACGTACCGTGACAAATGCATCTGCTATACTACTAGCATCTTGGGAATGTCAATCCAATTCTACCCCAAATAGTATACTTGAAAACATATGGTTCATGACAAAGGGATAAAGGTAAGCCAATGTTGTATTTTCAATGTCAGTAGTATGCAGCACTCTAGACAGAACATGCATGGGTACACCAACTGTTACAATCATTTATCATTTGCTGCGAATAAAAAACAGCTTTAGTAACAATGCGTGCGATATCAATGGCTTAATTCATCTTTGGCAATGGGCTAAACGTTCCGAAAATGTACAGACAAAGTAATGCAATTTGGCAGAGGATAAAGTAGCAAACAGTGATAATGCACTGAATATGGTAGCAAATAAGTGGTATAGAATCTGTATATCCAGGGTCATAGCTACTGGGAAACTGCCCTCCCAAAAAAAAATTGAGGGGTGGCGTAAAAACGATACGTGGAATAACGTAAAAAAGTATTCACTATCCTTTCCTTCTCCAATAATTGCTCGATTTTTTATGGCATTTTTTATTGATATCGCACGATGGTTTCAGCAAAAACCGTAAGCTACTCATTTTGATGAATACACTTTTCGGATTAATGTAACCGGCAAAAATAACCAACCAAGGAAGCTACGACAAGGGACGGTAGATATAGCTGTGCAGCGAAGCCAAACCTAGAATAGCAGTACTGCATGGGAGCCTCAAGTATCGTCTTTAACTGAAGTCTTGCTTTTGTTTTAGCTATCTTCCCTGTAACAGCAGCGGAAATACATTTACTTTTTTGGCAGACAGCGTTAAATAACAACGTTGCAAAACTACCGAAATCAAACGCAAAATTCTGAGTCTTAAAAGGAAAAAAAAATGATTCAACCCATTTCTTCCCCGATTCCCGATTTTGGGAGACAGTTGATGTGATGAATCGAGAGTTGCACAGATTTGCGACTACTGTTAGGTAATGGCTTTTAACCCTTTGAGTGCTAAACCCGAGAAAATCTCGGGACAAACACAAGCACAGGTTGAAGTATTAAAAACAGAGTCCTTACTACGCGCGAGATGGCCAACAATGCAGGAATGACAACAATACTAGGTTCCCTTAACAAGCCGACTCTAGAGACGGCCGTGGCCGAGTTGGTAGAGGCGTGTGCCTCACGTTTAACAGCTCCTTCAGGTTGCTAGTTCGAGCCCCGTCCAGGTTACCCCTACTTTTTTGGAGATATAAAAAAAAACTCAGCTCTCAAAGGGTTAAGCCAGAGAACTTTGCAATGGTACCATATTTTATATAATTCTGCAGGTACGAAACTGATCACAGAAGTTAGTGGATCACCCACCCACCCACCCCGCACTCGCACTCACTGCAACATTTACCCGAATCAATAAGCATCGAATCTAGATTTGAAGTTGGCCACAAATGGTGAACTGATGTACCCATTAGGCTTAGCCGAATTATGCAATAGTTAATATGGTACCGCACGTATTTACCACATAAAACGCAGAAAAATCATTGCAACTCATTCTTGTAATTGACGAATTACAAATCAACTTTCATCCATCTGACAGAAGGCATAGCGAATGGCCATTTCTGTCGAATTGCATAGCGTCAGTTAGGCTTAACAAACAAAAATTACACATTCACTTTTGAACTAATTACAAGGGAAACTCGTTAGGACGAACAGCTAGGGACCACTTGTTCATCAGTAAGCCTAGCTTGTAAGAATTGATCCCACTGCCTACCTTTGGAGTTTCCTTTTATTTTTCAGGTTAGGATTCTAGTTTCCTACTATACTAATATAAATACATGGAAATACAATTGGAAATACAATTTTAACATTAACGGATGAAAAAAAAAAAGCCTAGATTTTAGGAAGTGATCATACCATGGGTATAACTGACTTGTCTCGCAGCACATTATTATGTTGTAGTGTACTGCGAGCACGATAAAAATCATTGTCAAATATTTTTTGTTTTCTGGATCTTGATACGGTGGAAGGAAACAAGTTTTTTTTACAATGGACACATTAGGTATAGATCAGTTATTTTCTGACGGTGATCTTGCGGAACAAACAAACGTCAAACATGAAATGTCTTACACAATTCACGTAAGTCAAAACGTGTCAAAGAGTGTTTCCTCGCCACTGAGCGTGGTGAGTCAGTAAGGCCGTTTTTTATTTTATTTCAGTGATTTCTTTCTTTGCTGTTGTTTGCATTGGATTGTGTCGCTTTTTGGGGGATTTGATATTTAGAGTCAACTAAACGTTTTTCGTTAATGACCGAAGAGGAACTTGCCGTATCCTTTCTTTAAGCCTTTTTAAAGTCTTTTGAGTGAGTAATTGCCCTTAGAAAAGAGCAAAAGTCATTGTTTATAACTGCATGATAACACTTACAACAGTTGATGTTCATAACAATGGAAGATACATCTGTATATGGATAATGTTCCATGGCGTCCCGGTAACTAAGCTGAGGCGCCTCGGTAACCATCCTGAACCGTACCGGTAACCTGCTTAAAGTGTCCCAGCTTCATACAGTGGTTACCCGTGTTAATGTCTAATTTTCTCCCTTGACCATCCCTCTGGTCCCTCAACCGTCCCGGTAACCACGTTACGGAATATTTTCCATATAAGGATACATCCATAGTTTGTAACAATCAACCATGGGTACAATTAGTTGATAGAACTGTTTATTTTCAAAATGTACAAAAACTGGTTCGTGTTACTTACATTCCTTGGGCATGGCAGGCAGCTCCCACACTAGCCTCCAAGCGACGACAAGCAGCCAACACTTTATGCCCTAAACATTATAATAAGAAAGATTAATAACGTCACGAGCAAAACTACCTCAATGATTATGCTATAAACACATAGCCTACCGTAGGTACACTTAATACAGCCTTAATACTATGGACACACTCAAAATTATTATAGGTACGGTGTACAATAATCTCAAAAAGACAGACATACATGAGCAAACCCAATCTTCAGTTTTCAACATCGAGTGTGAAATTACCTTTTGAATACTGTATGGTTAAAAAGATAAAAAAAAATTTGCTGCCTTGTCCTCCCCCCCAAGCTGGGCCGGCTGAAATTTGTTTCTATTGCCTTAGGGAAATAAACATTACCTGTGACTATAGCATTCCTTTCCCCGAATGCTAGTTTTCCCTACAGGATTTTCCGTTGTGCAGATCTGGCCGTAAACATTCCCGTTACAACTGGATGGGATCTTATTTTTCCTCTCAATCTGCCAGGTGGTGACACAAGGGGGGGTGTGTGTGAAGGTAAATGTATACTTCCCTTAGACAATAGAAACAAATTTATGTTTCTATGTGCCGGCCATCACCTGTGATTTTAGCATTCATGGTGAGACCTCGTCTGACTGGTGGTGGTGACCACCTGACGGGGCACCCCAAGGTTGCAAGCTGGCTCCCCAGGAGTCACAGACTCCGCAAAATGGGAGAGGGGGGAGGGGGAGCTGGAAGGGAGGGTAGTGGCAGAGGGGGAGGTTCTGCGTGGGGAAAGTTCGTTGCTTTACCTAGAGGGAGGTCAATGAATGGTGAACTTGATTACCCCAATAGTTGCGGAACTTGACAGCGTCAGTGGCAAGGATCAGGATCGCCAGATGTTGATGAAGTTCAATGATGAACGGTGGCTTTTGGTCTGGTGGAAAGTGGAGATGTTCAAGTTGATTGAAGGGTGGCAACCTTGTTCTTGTTGTAGTGTGACACACAGAAAAAAATTTACATGTCCGAGACGAATAAAGATGAGCCGAATGGGGGGTCGACTCCAGGATGCCATGATCTTCCTGAGGTGAGGGAAGGGTGAAGCACAAGTCAGAGGAGTGTGAAGCCTGGAAAAGAGTTGTCGATCTGGCAAACTGAAGAATAACGCCGAGGTGAGGCCAGTTGCGATGAAAGCAATGGTGGTGTTAATAAGTCTGGTGATGAAGAAGGTGTATCGAAGGCAAACGGTTGATACAGGGGCACAAAACGTAGGGAAGATCATGGCCAAATGAAAAAGGTGAGAAGAGTGATTAAAGTGCACTTTATGGACGGGTCATGAAATCGAAGCAGTAGCCCTTGGCTCGCAAAATGCAGCTTGAGCAGGGAAGTTGACGTGATTTCCTAACTGAGTATTATTTCATGTTGGGGATGGCAAGGTGGAATTCTTTGGCATTGTCGAAATGCCAGATTTGTTGTGAGATGAAGGCAGATGTTGACAATTTAGAATTTGCGGCAATCCAAGAAAGTGCTACAGGGTCGTGAGCAAACGGATCCTTGGGTGTAGAAGGAGGTTGAGAAAGAGATTACTCCTTTGCAAGTTACGGCTTGAGATGGGATCTTGGAAGTTGAAGCCAGGTTGGGTTCAGGCGGAGCCACGTCCGTTGACGATGAAGGTTTGTTTGGAGCAATCAGGCGAGGGCAAAATTTTATCACACGTGGGTCACGGGGAAGTAGACGTGGATCCGGTAGGTTCTTGAAAAAGCGAATCGGAGGAGAGATCCCTAGGGAAGTCCCTGATAAGCTGAAACGGCGCAATGTTTCAATAGCCACGTGCGACGAACAGTGTTCAGAAGAGACAGGAACTTGATGGTGGAGCCAGCAAGCTGCAACTTGAGGCGAAGCTTGGACGACTGGACGTCTTTTGATGTAGAAGGGAAATCTCGCTTCTTGGCAGCGTCGAGAGCCTTCCGTGTGGCCGAGAGGTCGTCATTTAGTTGTTGGAAGGAGGAGACCACTGGGCGGAGGTTCAACTTTTAGCTGTTTGTACTTTCGCTTTGAAAGGTGTAGATCATTGCTGGTGGTGTGATGCAGGGCTGCGGCATCGGAGAAGTCCAGAGGAGGAGGCTGAGGCGAGGTGTTGTCCTCAAGGCCAAAAGAGAGAGTTACAGAGCTTGAGTCCATGTTAACTGGTGGTGGAGCGATTGGAGCCGGGGGGTCCGAAGTTGCAGTGGGGATTGGTGCAACAGGAGTGATCGTAGTCGAAGCGAGCACCAGGATCGGTGGCGGAAATAGGCCCGATTGAGATGACGGGTTGAAAGGCAGCGGCTGAAGGTGAAGGCGACGTTCCCAGCGTTGGAGCTAGGACTGTGCGAAAATCGAAACTTCTATTCGATTTTATTATGTTGTCGAAGTCGAATCGAATCCGTCCAAATCAAAATCAAAAAATTCGATTATCGTGGAGTAACGAGATTCCCAACGACTAATGAGATTTCCATCGATTAACGAGATCTTCATGGCGTAACAAGGTGAATTTTAGCTTTTTGTTTTTTTCCTTTGTCAGTTACTTGCGATGTAATTCACGACAAACATTGCAGAGATGAAGACATTTTAGTTCGGTTTGATCACGAATGAAGCGATATCTTTAATATTTGTACCGATGGTATTGTTTTTCCAAAACAGTCAAACCCGAAAACCAATTGATGCCAATCTGATGGGCGTGCGGTAATTTTTAAGAATGAGAACATTTTGCCGGCCCCCAGCCAGGCCGGCTAAAAATGGTTTTCTTTTTTGCCTAAAACATACTTAACCTGATAATTTAGCATTACATTGTCCCCAATGTGATGTCTCCCTGGAGGTTTTCACGTTGTAAGTAGCCGCCTGCTTGCATGACCCACTGCGCATGCGCAGCCCTCTCTATATAATCTAGAACGTGGTCGGTCTCAGCATTTATTTTCCTCTCAATCTGTCAGGCGGTGACTCGAGAGGGGAGCTGGGGCGGGCCTTGGTTAAGTATGTTTTAGGCAAAAAAGAAACAATTTTTAGCCGTCCTGGCTGGGGGCCGGCAAAATGTTCTTTCTTTGTTTGCCAAACATATATAATAATTTATGATAATTTAGCATTATCAGTTGACCTCGTCAAATGTGGTGGCGGGCACCGATCTGACAGGGTGCCCCCGGATGCAAGCAGGCTTCCCCCCAAAATTTTTTTAATAAAAATTTTGCACTTTATTCAGAACAGGGTGGTGAAACAGGAACTAGAATCTCTTTCGTAGGATTCGGTAGCCCTGAAAAGGACTGTTGTTTTATGACTGTTGTTTTATGTTTTTTTTCTTTGGTTGGCTTGCTTCTGCTTCGTTCTGATTGTGCTTAAGGGGGTTTGACCACATTTCTGGCTGCGACGTTTGGTCCCAGCCGGTGTAGTACTTTTTCTTTTCTTGACATGTTCCTCAGATAGTGGGAGGTGATGCCGTTGAGTGGCGCCAGTATGCGGCTTGTAGAATGCCTTCTATTCGGATGGCGTTGTGATGTGCCCATGATGTCGAAATCGCTCTGACCTCGTGTGCTGTTGCTCTTTCCCTGCTTAAGTTGGCCTTGTCGTACGCAAAGTAGATGGTTTTCTTTTCCAGCGAGAGATCATGGCGGCTGAAGTTTCTTCTGTTTGATGGTCTACAGGTAGAAAAAGTTGATTTCTACCTCTGCGGATGTCTTCGTGTTGAGTTCTTGTGAGGTTGAAACGGACTGCTCGAATGGGGCATGGTAGACGTTCTGGCTCATCGCCTGTTAAGGTTGAGAGGACTGGGAAGGTTATGGGTTTTGGTGGTTCAGATGGTTTTTTTGAGTCTTGGCTCAAAATCCTGCTCTTGGGTGAAGAGTTACTGAAGAGAAGTTTGGACCGAAGATGCAGTAGGCCGGGTCTGCTGATAGGGCTTGGATTTCAAAACATCGGGCGCTTGCTGCGAGAGTGACGAGGAAGACAGTTTTCCTGGTTAGGAGGTGAAAGAAGCTGTCTTGCATTGGTTCGTAGGGGGTTTTCATTAGGGATTGAAGGATGATTGACAAGTCCCAGTCTGTGCAAGTCTTCTTGTTATTGGGCGGTCGTTTTCGAAGGAGCGGAGGAGAGCCGAAATGCGGTAATCGTCAATGAGTTTGGTCTTGTCTGCTGCCTTGAATACGGAGTTTAGGGCTGAGTGGTAGACAAGGATCGTTGAGCCTTTGAATTTATCGATGTCGAAAAGGTCAGTGAAGAATCTTAGAAGTTCGGGTAGAGAGGGATTGATTGGATTGATTTGCCTTGCGAAACACCAATGAAACCATTTAGACCAGTTGCTGTCATACATTCTGTTTGTTGATTCTCTGGTGGCTTTCGAAGCGATTCGGGTGGCATCGTTTTGATGAATTCCAGCATTTTTGAGGAGTTTGATCATAGTAGCCACGCGTGAAGGTTTAGATTGGGAAGGTTTGGGTGAAGTTTTGAGCCCTTTGTTGAGACAGGAGATCTGGAAGAAGAGGGAGAGTCGACTAGGAGGGACAGTAGGTGTGGAAACCATGGTGCCAATGGGAGCTATGAGAAGGAAGAGGCTTTGACTTTCTTCGGCTTTCTGAAGTTCCTGTGGAAGGAGTGAGAATGGTGGGAACAGGTTTGCGTAGAGGTTGTGCCAAGGATATGCCAGGGCGTCGACTGTCATTGCATGCTCGTCAGTGATCGGGCTGATGGAATGGGGAAGTCTGGCATTGTGTCTGGTGGTGGATGGGTCTATGATTGGTGTTCCCTATGACATGAAGGGAAATTCGCAGATGTATATCTTGAGGTACCGCTCCCCTGTTATAATATAATAATAATAATAATAATATTTGTTGCGATAGCAACGGGTCTGGCAAGGACTGGGGAGTCACTGACAGCCAGCCGCAATTACATGTAAATACAGTGTACAATATACGGCCAAGGAATGGATGATGATAAGAGGTTTGGGGACACGAATGCCTTACCACCAAGATTAGCTCTGCCAGGGACTCAAAGGCACCCGAACGTGCAGGACATGGGAAGGGTGTGGAAAATGTTAAAAGGCCCAAAATGATGCTGTATAATTAAAATGTATAAACAGTGATAAAAAATTGTATGCTACGGTGAATACTAAAAACTAAAGCACGCAGATAGTGCGATTTGTCAACACTTAAAAAAAATAATAGTTAAAAAAAAATATATATATATATATATGTATATAATCAAAGGCCAACCTAATAAAACAGGGTGGCTGGACTACCGCAAGTGGCCTACATGCCATTAAAAATTTTTTTAAATGGTATATTTTAAGAAAACGGATTAGCTTGGGACCACAACACAGTTCTCAAAGGGAAGAGGGGGATGGGTTGCTGGTGAGAAAAAAAAAACCATTAGGTGTCCGGGAGTAAAGGACGTTTCAGAAAAACGTGAAGCTGTTCCTCGTCAAGCAACCTACGAAACGTCGAAACCGACAGTGCAGCAGAGTCTTTATACTGAGTGCGTTCCAAATAGGAACCACTCGAACCGAGAAGAAATGCCGGCGACAGTCAAGGTTTGATGCAGGTATGGCCAACTTCCAATCGTGACCGTGTGTACGAATAAGGCGTTGTGCAGGATCGAAAAACGGAAGGTCAATGCCGATTAAATTATGAAGTATCTTGTATGTAAGTATGAGATCGGCTTTTATACGTCGCAGTTCAAGCAACTCCAGACCCAATCTTACAAGTCTTTCACAGTAAGCAATTTCCCGGAATCCAGGGAGATATTTTGTATAACGGCGCTGGACTTTCTCCAAGAGTCAATGGCCAGGTAGGGAGACCATACAGGTGTAGCATATTCCAAGACCCTTGAGTGCCACTTGAGTGCCACCTTGAACGCCCAAATCCTGGTGGCAACACACCCAGATAAAAAACACCTATTTACAATCATGGAGCAGTGGAATGCCGCAGTGGCAACTTTCTGGCAGTGTAAGACGGTTTTAAGTTCTTCATGAACCAAAATCCAAGGTCCCTAACCTCTTCAGTTTGGGGAAAGGTCTCCGGATCAAGAAAGTACTGGGGGCACTTATTTGCAGTTCCTACATGAAATGAGGAACATTTTTGGTTCAAGATTGGCACGTGTTGGAGGTGATTGGCGAGAAGGGGAGTCCGCATTGTGCGACGATTTCCATTTTGGTGCTGATTGAATGAGGCTCTAAGGAGTGTGAACACTTGCTGGGGTGCTTGTTCGAGACCTGCAGGCATCTATGGCCGTGACGAACAGCCGGAGGAACAGAAGGTTATGAAGGTTACGAAAAAGATCGTTAGACTGCGTACTGTGAAACTCCATTACAAACGAACAAAAGTCACCAGAAAATCGCACACTTTAACAACAGTGTGAGTGTCTTCTGTTGTGAAAGTGTGCGATTTTCTGGGTGACTTTTGTTCGTTTATGAAGTTGTGGGTCTTAGCCAGAAATGACACGAGAATCAGTAATTGTTGTCTTGACTTCTCCTCGAGACGTGAGGTTAGTCACAGTCGAAACAGATGACTTCTTGACTTGATGCTTCACTGAAATCGTGGGTATTAGTCACGAATGAGACGTCAGTCGGTGGACAGCACTGTTATCATGATTTTCTTTTGACACGTGAGAATAGCCCTGGATGAACTGGTCAGCAAAGGGAGTTAAGGGCGTCCAGCTTTGTTCTTCACACAAAGCTTGAGGTCACCATGGTCGAGACAAGCAGAAGAAGTGACTTCTGTCTTGACTGATTTCAAAAAATGTGTGATAAGACACGAATGGAGCGTGTGGGATGAGCATCAGTGTCCACAGCAGCTGTTGTCTTGATTGTCACTTGAGACGTGGGGTCAGCCACGGTGGAGACAAGTTTCGAGAGGTAAGAATGACATCAGTATTGGCTGTTCCCTCAAAACGTGGCTTTTGTGCTACGAATGAGACAAGCGTCAGAGCGAAGTATAACAGTTGTCTAAATTTGCACAGAGATGGAGGGTCAGCTATGGTCGGGACAGGCAGCAACAAGTGGCGTTTGTCTTGGCTCTTCAGCCAAGTAGTGGACTTTCATGACAAAGTCCACTACTTGGCTGAAGAGCCAGAATCACGAGCATCAGTGTGGACAGCGACTGTGGATTTTCCTTTTATTCGAGAAGTGGAGTCACAGTCGCGGCAAGCCGTAAAAGGTGAAATGGTATCTGTCTTGGATCTTCACTTAAAATGTGGATTTTCTGCCACGAATGTGACTAGCAGCCGTATTTAAAGCAACAGAGGTCTTGATTTTCACTTGAGACGTGGAGTCACCACGTTTGAGACGAGTAGTTACAGATGAAATAGCTTCAGACTAAACATTTCTCAGAAAGCAACGGTTGTCTTGATTTTTTCACTCGAGACGAGCAGCAATAGGTGGAATGGCTTCACACTTGAGTCTTCACTCAAAACGTGGGATTTAGCCACAAATGAGACGAGTGCATAGAAATTCCACGTGCTGGCGAAGTGACCAAGGTCGCAGCTGTAGAAGATATATATGCTTAGACCCCAGGAAGGCCTTTTTTTTTGGGGGGGGGGGGGGGGGCGAGAGATCCTGGCCCAGACGTCCGAAGCTGTGTCTACAGGGGCAGCCATCTTGTAAACTCTTCCGGACTGTGAGAAGTTCTTTCACTGGACGGGGATCCACTTCAATGCCGTAAGGACGGAGTAGGCAAAATCCGTTGGTCATCTTGTAGTGGGGAATCGTCGTCACCATATATGCAAAATCTACCAAAGTGTCCGGTATCCAGAATGTAAAATTGTCTGATCAGAAAGTAAAATTGTCTGGTCAGAAAGCAAAATTGTCTGATGAAAAGCATGTTTTTACGTTAAAGTGTACATCATATTGCGTGACTTTTCGGATCTTGTCTGATGACAGTGATTTTGTCGGGTATCCTAGATACCAGGATATGGTAGATTTTGCATGTACGGTCGTCACCATCGGCGACGCGAGCAGCCCGGTCGAGGCAGGTCGCTCAGCGGTCGAGATGAGCGAAAGGAAGAGAGAGAGAGAGAACAGCGATCACTTCGGAAACGTTGACCGTACGGACGGCGGCCACCGTCTTGAAGCGGAGAGCCAATTTTGTCGATGGCGATGTAGGCATCCCGGTCTAAGGCGGCCGCTCAGCAGAGGACGCGGGCGGCGGCGGAGAAGCAGTTCAGTGCACAGCCGTGATGGATATTGATGTTCGAAAGGAATGAAAACCTAATTCATGAGCGAAAGAAGAGCGCTTTAGCTTGCCGTAGATCCTCTTCCAAGGCCGAGAGGGCGGGGGGAGGTGGAATGCCTTGGACGTCGAGATTATGTGAAGGCAAACCAAGCAGTGCTACATGAAAATACAAACAACGTTTCGAAAATTATCAATTTTCGTCTTCAGGTTAGCAATAAAATTAAAGCATGGCAAAAGCCACTAAGTCAACCTACATTAAAAGCATAAAACAGTCATTTAAAACGGATAAAAACCACCAATTTCGCCTCTCAAAAGAGGCAGAAATGGCAGCCGAAAATCAACGACCCACCTGCTCCATTGGGATGCCACGTCGCAAGGCCTAGATAGTCAGCTGCGAATTCCATCCCCAGCAATATCGGACTATGGAAATTCGCCAAGGTGTTGTTATACTTTTGCTTTTTGAAATATTCGCGTAAGTTTGCTTCGTTTTTCTGACAAAAACAGGGATGGAGACTAGCCTGATAATTACCTGTACATAGTTCTTGTTTCAATATTTTGCACAAGTCATTTCAAAAAGTTCACTTACCTTCTAAGCCTACTCCAACAAACGACACATTGCACGTGTTTGGAAGCGTTTCTGTATCTGGGAATTTATTGTTGAAGCTGATTTTGTCAGAGAAGGTAGCCTACAAATTAAACAGTCATCAAATTGATTTTGTTAATTTTTTAGAGCTGTCATGTATTCTGCACAATTAGCTACTCACCGTTAACTTTGTTTCTAAATATTCTCGTATATTACGCATGTGTATAGCATGCCTGCGCACATTGTCTGCCACCAACTGAGCTGCCTATTGAAAAGAAACTTCAATCAATTCAATAAAATGACAGTAATCTAAATGTCACGACGGTCACGAAAAGGGACTCGACTCCGTCAAAAAAAGCAGGAATTTATAATAAGTACCTGATGTGTTTATTTACCTAGTAACCATCTTAATAATTGTAGTTTTTAAATAATTGAAATTATAATACATTTAGGCACAGCCCCATTTGAAATTCTGGTCACCTGGTGCAACACTGGTCATGAGACGAAAACATACTGAAAACAATTTTTCAACAACTGATGTGGTGTAGTTCTGGTGTTGCTAAAAATTCAACCTACGTTGGTAATATAGTAATTAGGAAAACAAACACAGCTACCATGGAACACTTACTACACAATGCCAGACGTTCTCCACCGAAAATTTAAGAAATTTTCCTGATATTCTACTATTGTGTAATAATGTGCATTTACTCCTCGTTTTATTATTATTACCACAAAAGTGGGGATATTTCTTAATTTATCGGTGGAAATTCTACCGTTCACCTTCATCAGAAGCACTTCACACCCACTACACAGTGGCAGTTCCTCTAGGTACGCAACGTAGGCAGAGCCTGCCCCAAATTTTTAATGAATCCTGAACTCTTCAAAACAAGTACATATTCATCTGGCAAGATGACTAGGACTATCACAGTTTGTTAGGCTTAGTAAAAACAAACATGGCGCACAAAACGGCCAGGACCAAGACGTTGTGCCTTTCAGGCAGGAAAATCGGAGAATGGAAGGAAATGAAAAATGAAAGGGGTGAGAGAAGAGGGAAGCACGTCAGTACAGTATAACAAAGTAAAAGGCAAACAAAAATGATCATGTCTGCATAACAATAATGCCAGCAGAAGAATGTTCAAAAGGATAACAAGAGTAACAATGACAGGACGTCTGCGAGAGCAAATAAAACAAACAGGTAACTGTGTCGACCGCACGTCAGTAGTGTAACAACATTGATTGATTGTTACAAGAGGTTAACAACAGAACATTGTTAAAGTGACGAAATCCTCGTTAAAGTAACAACTGGAATAGTCTGGTTAATGAGGACACCCCTAGTAGTCATAATTATTAGTAGATCATTGAATACACGAATTCCCAATGATTAAGGGCAAAAGTGTTCTTAATGGAGGATGAGGCAAGGATTCCTCCACAATAAGCATTATCGCAAGTTTTTGTCTACTCCAGTTGGTCTTGGAGTTTGGGGTAACAGCGAATTTTCAGTGTTATCAATTGTGGTGGTTGTTGGCCCACATCTTCCGCCTGCTTCACGATTCAGAGTTGAGTAACAGGCTTTTAACCTAGTTGCCACTTTCTGCTTTTCAAATTTCTGGGCCGTTACTTCCTCTTGCCTCTATCAGTCTGTTATGGCGATGGTGGCCAAGTGGAGTAGACAAGACAGCATGAACTTGCCTATTTTTAGATATTCAAACCTCATTCATTTATTCCCATTACCTGCTTGTGTTGTAGGTGATAAATTCACCAAAAATTCATTAAATAATTTTCATTTTACCATGTGAAATCCCCAGAGAAGCTAATTGACAGGGTTCACAGCAAATAATTAGGAAAAAAAGCAGAAAACAAAAGGAAAAGTTGCTACCAAAAAGTAGGAAAAAACAGCAACTTTTAGGCATTGATAGAGCCTGGAAGCATATAAATTTTAGCTTGTTACTTGGTATTTTTAGTTGTCGTTTTTAGTAGTGTCCTAACCTAAAATGAAATCAGAAATGAGGTTTTTTTTTATGATTTGAAATGGGCCCTAAACATTTCAAACAACCCAACCCCAATCCCTCTCTTACTTTACAGACTCAATAATACAGTGGAACACAGGTTTTTCAAACACCGATTAACAAACATACAAACAGAAAATTTTTTAAATTAATCTTCTTAATTATGGAGAACTGCTTGGCACTCCATGAAACTTATTTCTACTTTCTGCACCACTTTAACTTCTATTGCTAATAAAGTTCGCCCCTGGGGGCGAACTGGGTAGCCGGTTCGAATCCGGGTCATGCCACTCCGACGAAACATAAGAGCATAAAGGTGGCTTACTGAACTACGTTATTTCTAGTGTATGATTTTTGCTGTTGGCTTGTTTCCAATTTTCCTTAATAAATAGCCCTAACATTGAGGTACCAGCCATTCAGCTGGATTACTTTATAGGGATCGACCGGGTAACAAAAAACCGAGTCAGAGTAATCATGAATACCCACCGAGCCGAGTCCGTGTAGTAAAACCGGGTCGTATATTTTCAATTTTTGCTTTATGTTTAATATGCAGCTTTTTTACTTTGGTTTTGTTCTTTTTTTTTTTTGCTTTCATTCATTTTCATTTTGCTTTCGTCCAGTTTTGTATTGCGCATAGTATAATAATGAACGAAAGCAAATAAAAGGACGAAACCAACTTTAAAAAAAAACTGTAAAATACCAGTAATTCTTTCTTCCACATTTTTTAATTATAAACTTTACGTTATTAAATAAAGGGAGGTCAAAAATTAAATTGACCAGCAATTCTTTGTTCCAAATTTTTTAATAATAAAGTGAAATGAAAAATAAAATGCATTTTGGTTACTTTGTGGCCTTTGTAGGCTTTAACCCTTTAAAGAACGATGTGGCCCAAGTGGAGTAACGACGTATATATATGTCGAAAATTTTATGGCAAAGTGCGCGTCGAAAAATGCAAATTTCGGCCAAAATATCGACATGAGAAAAGCTGAAATTCGCTACCTGATATGTTGTGCATCGATTTCTGTAAACAAAACGTTGTTAACGATGTCTATACTTTTATAAAAAGCACTTTAGTTGGGTGCAGTCTCACTAAAAACTGCAAAAATGTGGTGTTCATTCCTTTTTCCGTACTTCAAGTACAAAAATTCTGGTCATTTTCGACAGCGGTAGCGATCGACCATTTGACTGGGGGCGCCGCCATCTCTGGTTCACTGAAAAGCTGGTATGCCTCTCTATCCGGGCCTCTCAACACATTTTCTCGATGCCTGTTTGGCATTGGCCAATCAGATGGAATGTAAGAGGCTGTTTCTGGCAGTCTCAAGCTGCCTTTAGAAACAATTGGAAGATCGCGTTCCCTCATTAGCCGGTTGGCACCACGTGACCGATTTGGCGCGCTCTCATTGGCTGACGGGCGATTTCACAATGGCCGCGATGGCGCGCTTCGGATTTCACGTGAGCACTTATGTTCAGTTCGTTGTTGAAAATCACGAGAAAGATGAGGTTTCACCACATTAAAAAATTAAAACAGCAACTGCGATGTACAACTAAAATGAAAAAGGAGCCTATAAACCTTCACACTATCGTTTATCAGGTGGGAACAACGATTTTTAGAGTAACTATCGCCAACTTACGGACGCGTTTTCTCGACACGGAGATTTTCAAATTTAGTTTGTTTACAGCCCGTACTTAAAAAAAATTGGTTCTCCGAAACTATTAAAGCAATTTATCTGATTTTTTCAGTGCACATTAATGAATATCTATTGCGTGCAAGTAGTTGTAGGGGGATCCAGAAGGTATAATGAAACTATGAAAATAAAAATAATTTTTTCAACAAATAATTATTACCCTGTTTGTACTCGGTCGAATTTTTTCCGAGTCTGAGCCGGGTCAAAAATAGCATTACCCGGTACCGGGTCGGGTATTTACCCGGACTCGGTCGAACCCTAATTACTTAGGTTATGCCGTGCAATCGTTTTCCTACATACAATTTTTTTTTAATACTCTTCTATACTTTAGCTTATTCTATTTAAATAAAATTATGGTAGTACAAGTTATGAAAAGTACTTAATTGGATTACGATATGCGTTAAATTGATGATGTCTGCAATTAACCTAACGTGCGCTATGGTTAATTAGGCCTATTACTTAATTAGTCTAAGCTATATGAAAAATTCCATAACGATTTTTACTTTGAAAGTTCACGACGGAGCGTCGTTCAAAGGTACGAGTGAGGTATTCTTAGTTTAGAAATTGTGCATCGTTTGATAGTCTATTAACTATTTTCTAACAAAATCTTCAAAACCAAATGAGTTCAGCATCAATAATTCACAAACCAAACTACTTGACTAACAAAATAATAGCTCTAATTAATCAACGAAAGTCATAAATTTTTTTAAGTTACCTTGAAAATTACATACAGCAGCCATTCAATAGCTGAGCACATGGATGAGCTGTTTTTTTGCCATGCGAGCGGGCGGCAATAAAACCCAGCTGCCAGCACTACCATGTGACAGTCAAGCTTTCAAGCGAGCAACGTAAAATCGATACAAACTTTCAAAACTGGAGACACTCACGTATCTGCTTATTTTACTGGGCCAATCTCCCACATTGTCGTTGATCTTCCACTCTCTCAGCAACAAAGCGTCGCGCTCACAGTTTACTAAATGCAACACATTAGGATTGGCTGGGTCTTTCAAGATTCATAAAGGGGACCTTGTGTGCCGAATAATGCTGTGTTGCAGTCAATTCTAGACACCTACGGTGATTGTCTCTTGCATTATTCGAGTACAACAGCGTCTTTGTGTTCCCCAGTCTGTCTCGTTCTCTATGCTCATGCAATGGACCACATTGCCGTTGTCTTCCTTTCTGTTCCTGGTGTTTCCCATATGCTGGCTCAGTCTCGTCCTCACTCCTTTCAGAGTTTCTCCTATGTACACAGCGCTGCAGCCCTTACATGGCACACAGTACACTCCTTCTCTCGTATTCACTACCTTCCTCATAGTTACTTCAATCCGGACTTTCTATGTGTATCTTAGCTGGTGGAACGTTTTTCTCCGTATCTAACTCGATTTTAAACCTTTTGTGTTCTTCAAGTAAGGACCAAGGCCCTTCTTCATCACGATGGCTCGGATTCCATCAGACACGCCCTCCAAAAAGATAAGTACCACTCTTGGTGTGTCATCCTTTTCACCTCTTATATTTCCCACTGTAATATGATGGGGTTCCCCTCTCTCTTGACCCTCTTCCTCATTTGGTTCAAGATACCAGCTGGGTAGCTCAACATTAAGATCATTCGTTTGCTCTCTGTACATGTTGATCAAAGTGATGCTGGCTACTCGAATTTTTTAATGAGTCTGGTGAACTCGTTTTTTGGCATTGGCATTCAACTGTTCGTTGTTGTGTCCCGCGAAGTATGGGATACATCTATCAGTAGCCATTTCTTTCCGATATGGCTGGAAACTGGCGCCGCCTCCTCTTATCTCGCTCTAGTACGATGTCCAAAAAGGCAATCTTCCCTTCCTTTTTTCCTCTGCAATAAAGGTCAAGTCTGCTTCCACTCATTAATCGTCTCAGTCACTTTCAGCAATTCACTCTTCTTGATCTTCACCAACACATCATCCACGAACCCCATCATAATTCCCAGAATACCTTTCAAAACTACTTATCAGTATGCTGCATGACCATTTCTGCCAAGAGCGGGGAGTTGGAGTACCCCATAGGGGCCTCCTCGATTTGCCGAAAGGTTTTATTCCCAAACTCAATGTAAATGGAGGCCAGCAGCACCTTTAACAAAGTTCTATCCCTCTAGTATACCTTCCTTGGCAACTTCATTTTTCTTCTCGAGACTTCCAACATTTTCAAAATCAGTCTATGTAAGAGGCTCGGGAAAACTTGTACACATCAAACGACACAAACTTTTCATCACTCTCAATCTTCATTTCACGAAGGTCCTCCATCTTTAGCCATCTGCTCGGAGAATCCACATACCTTTCATCTCCTTCGCCACCACCTAGTCCAGTTTCAGAGCCTTATCACCTCTCGCCGACGTGAAAAGCCAAAGGGGGCTACCCTCCTTATGGGTATTAACCTGCGTGAAAAGCGTTGGCAATCTCTGTGGTGCTTTTAGCATCAGGTCCAATTTCTCCTACATAGTAACAAAACCTTTATCAAACAACCTCTCTATACCAAATGTCAACTTCATCATTGGCCCGTTCCCCACCTCCCCTTTGAGTTCACTGTACATGGCCAGGTTCATCATTTCGCTCAAGAATTTCTCATCATACTCATTACGATCTAAAACCACCGTAAGGTTACACTTGTTGACCTTATAGATTACAGTTTAGTCTTTAAAGGTGCTGCTAGCAGTAGCATAGCTACGTTATATGGGGCCGGTGGCAAATGAGCCGTTGAGGGCCCCCTACTTAATAAAAAATATTCCATATTTTTTCTATTTTTGTTATAGTGAAAACAGGGATGACTTTTTCGTACTCCAGTGAAGTGGTCCCTATTTTCACTTTAAAAAAAAAAACTTGGTAAAACGTTTGGACTTACAGAAATTTGTTTAACTCGTGCGTTTTGTTTTGTGGCCCACCATATATTTTTAATGAAGGGGGGGATGGACGGACAAGGAGGCTCGAAATTAATTTTTTAAATACAGTTTATATCAAATTAAATAAAACTAGTGTACTACAAAACAGCCTTTTTTAAATCTAAATATTTTTTTCTTTCGCATTCTGCCACCCTTGCCACCCTGTAGCTACGCCACTGGCTGCTAGCCTCCATTGACGTTGAGTTTGATAATAAGACCTCTTGGCAAATCAAGAAGGCCCCTGCCTCTATGGGGTACTCCAGCTTCCCGATCTTGGGGGGAAATGGGCATGCAGCATCTTGACGAGTTGATTTTGAAAAGTATTCCAGTAGTTATGATGCGGAAGAGGTTCGTGGCTGATGTGTTGGCAAAGATCAAGAAGAGTGGATTGCTGAAAGTGACTGTGACGATTAATGAGTGGAAGGCAGACTTGGCCTTTACTGTATAGGAAGAAAAAGAAGGAACACTGCCTTCTTGGACATCATAATGGAGCGATATAAAAGAAGGCAGTGTCTCTTTCCAGCCCTATCGGAAAGAAATGTGTGCTGATAGGGGTATCCCATACTTCTCGGGACACCGAACAAATGAATGACATTGCCAAAAATGAGTTCACCAGACTTGCTAGGAATTTGAGTAGCCAACATCTCGCTGATCGACCTGTACACAGAGCAAAAGAATGATTCTTAATGCTGAGCTACCCGGCGAGTCTCCTGAACCAACTGAGGAATAAGGCAAAGAGAGGGGAGCCATAAGATTACGGTGGGAAATATACAAGGTGAAAAGAATGACACACCAAGAGTGGGAATTACCTTTCTGGAGGGCGTGACTGATGTAATGACTGATGTAATGACTGATGTAATGAGACATTGTGAGGAAGAATGGCCTTGGTTTTTACTTGAAGAACACAAAAAGTTTCAAATCGAGTTGATACGGAGAAAAACTGAAGCCCCACCAGCTAAGAGAGAGAGACAGACAGAAAGTCCAGGATGAAGTTACTATGGGAAAGGAAGTGAACACGAGGAGAGTACTGTGTTCCATGCAAGGGCTGCAGTGTCGTGCATATAGGAGAGACTCAGAAAGGAGTGAAGACGAGACTGAGCCAGCATATGGGAAACACCAAGAACAGTGAGGAAGACAATGGCACTGCGGTCCATTGCATGAGTACAGGGCACAAGATTGACTGGGGGGAACACGAAGAGACTGGTGTGCTCGAATAATGCAAAAGACAATCACCTTCGGTGTCTAGAATCTATTGCAATACAGCATTATTCGGCACACAAAGTCCCCTTTATGAATCTTCAAGACCCAGCCAATCCTACTAATGTGTTGCACCTAGTAAACCGTGAGTTCGACGCTTTGTTGCACATTGAGTGGAAGATCGACGACAATGTAGGAGATTGGTGTAGTAAATACCAAAGGCCATACACGCGTGTCTTCGAACTTGAAAGCAGACGATGTAAACAAAAAAGATGTAGCCAGAGTTCAGAAAACCATCCTTATTGTGAGGATAACAGCTCAGAGTAAACCAGCAATCGGTATGTGGATTTACTATGGCGTGTTAACGACATTGTTGAGAAAACTTACTACACAACGCCACACCAATGAACAACGAACTTGCAGACGACGCTATGTAACGGACATATCGTTTGATACCGAAACTCCTGAAGAAGGTGGACGCCGTCCTTAATCCACTGAAAATTTACCAGGTATTGTGTAGTAACTTTTCTTAGCAACAGTTCAGTTATCGAAAATTAGCAGATACGTGAGTGTCTCCAGTTTTGAAAGAGTGTATTTTTGTGAAGTTATGAATCCATTTTACGATGTGAATCTACACGTTATAAGCCGTGATTCCGAAGTCTTGTGTCCGCGTAACCAACAATACAAGAAGTAACAATCACTAACCAACAAGCACTTTAAATCGACGGTGCACGGGGCTAATCATACGTTGCAAAGTGGCCGGTAACAATAGGAC
The DNA here is from genome assembly GCA_023313725.1 of Lithobius niger. Taxonomy (NCBI): domain Eukaryota; kingdom Metazoa; phylum Arthropoda; class Chilopoda; order Lithobiomorpha; family Lithobiidae; genus Lithobius; species Lithobius niger. The sequence goes on along the minus strand of JAHWFP010198801.1, from coordinate 65,828 downwards.
CCCTGTAAACAATAAAACTTAATTCACCACACCATAATATTATTAGTCAGCGAATTGTTTAAATGATGCTGGACGATAAAAAATTAAAGGATTAGCGAAATAAGCGCAAAAATACACAGACGGGTTCGCTCACTGAATCAGCGTTTATCAGCCAGCTAAATGTAATTGTTTGAACTATGCAAAAACCAGACAAATATTCAAAACGTGTAAATATACATAGATGGGTTCGCTCACTCAACCAATATTTATTAGCCAGCGAAACATAATGGTTGAAATGATGCATAAACTGCTTCTGGCCTTATGGCTTCATCGGGCAAATGACCGGAAGCAGTTAACGCCAGCTACAAAACCCTTTGCACTGCTGGCATAAAACACTGGACGATTAAAATTAAAGGATCCATGAAACTTGTTGAAATATTCAAAACGCCAAAAAATACACAGACGGGTTCGCTCACTCCATCAGCATTTATTAGCCAGCCACAAAATAATTGAGTGCACAGTTCGTTTTGATGCACCATTTACAACATGGAGGGATTGGGGAGGGGGGGGGGGGGCTGATTTATGAAACAGCCAGCTTAGCTGGGCTGAAGATTCTAGTTTCATAGTATTGCCAGTAACGGTTTTTTTCAGAAGAGGTCAACGGAACCAAACACGAAAAAGCGATGAAGAAATTACATAACGTAAGTAATTATTTTAAAATAAATTGTTTTAACGAAGATGATTTACAAAGTTTTTCACTTACATTTTAATTAAAGACTATTCAATTAAACAACACTCCAAAAGAAGTAGGAATTAGTAAGAAGAGTAGGATCGAAAAAGAAAAGTAGTTAAAAGTAGAAATGTTGCGACCCCTGACTTGATGATACAGGGAATGTAATGTTGGAATCATACAGTATAGCCCACAATAATATTCTAACCAAATTTCAAATGCTACATTCGTTTGGTAAATATCAAATGGCGCACAAAAATCTTACCTTTCCCAGTCCAGATACCAGTCCAACATTTTCAGTGCTGCGAACAAAAAGGGGAAGTTTTATTTCCAGAAAGTAAGATACATAAGCAAATGTGCAAATTAATTCTAGGAAAATTTTCTAGTAGGCCTACCTCAACTGTAGTTTGTAATCACATGTATTACTTTTTAGAAAGTAATACTGTAAGCGTTTGTGTACAGTGTACTATTTTAATGCAACTCTTACCATAATAATTTAACCTCTCGTTATAAATTAGAGGAAAAAATATTTAGAGTCAACTAAATCTGGGCAACCACGTTGTTGACGACGCCATCGAGGAAGCATCCCCAAGAAAGAAGCGTCATAGTGAATACATCGGGCAAGGCCTACATAGATGGCGCATTTTGCCGATTCAAATAAATTCTCTACATTTCATACTAGCCTGGCGCAAATAAGTGAGTTAAAACACATGCACTCACTAAAAACACACCTGAATTCACAAGTATCAAAAAAATCAGAAGATTCCATGTTCATTTTGCAATGAGTTTACCTGACGGCACAAACGACACTGCAGCAGGATTTTTTTTTTTTTATTATAAAGCAACATAAATAACCAATATAGGCTACAAGTAAAATAAAACACTTTGGCAAAACTTTGAGGGCTGGCCCGGCATACCGCTTAACCAAAACAACAGGAGCTGGCTGCGTAGACCTGCAGCATGGTCACGGCGGGAACCGTGCCAGCATTGGGCACAGTCACGGCGGGAACCGCGAAAGCACCGGCCCAGAACAGCGAGTCCCGTGTTTTGGGGGCCCGTGAGTCCAGGATCCTTCAGGAAAAGGACGAGGACGCCCAACGAAGCCGTAGGCTGAGAGCCCCCAAAGAAAAGTTTAAGAAGAAAGATAGAGCCTGGTGCACGAGGTAAAAGTGTACCCCCCCCCCCCCCCCCAGTTAGTCATTGTACGTCGTCGTTGTACATTGTACTCTGCCTAGCATGTTGGAGTGAAGGAGCGGGGTAGGAGAGGGAACACACTCCCTGAAGCACGGAACCGGCACTAAGTGCGAATGAAACCGCACTCTCCAGAAAAGCACACGCACGCTCGAGATCGGAAACCAACAAAGCACGCACGCACGCACTCACACACACACACCAAAGCTGCTATCTGCAGCAGCCCAGAGAAGCAACGCCACGCAATGATGCATGAGAAACAGATACACGAAAATGATGCACCAGAAAGCAGATACACGATAAAGATGCATGAGAAGCCCGTTGCACCAATGACGCACCAGATACACGTGCGCTGCCCATGTGACACCTGCTCCATAACGCCGTGACGCACAAGAGGCACCTGCCCAGGAAACAATGATGCACAATGGCCGCTTCGCGAATGATGCAGCAACCAACGAAGCACTCCCCCTCCTCAAACATGCACAACGAGCCACTGCAGCCTCCCCGCTCCTAGGGGAGCTAGGCGGAAGAACACATACGTCGCTGTGCTGCCTTGAGAGACTCGTGGTCGGTTCGAATGTATCTACACTCTACAGTAACAGTTTGAAGACCAACGTCCCAGTGTCTGGATCATGTGGTCCTCTACGTGTGCTGCTGCTGCAGCTGTAGCCGCCCCTATGCGGAAGGAGTGACCGTTATAGTGGGATTTGTTAAGGCCAAGCCTGCAAAGCATCTCTTTAAGTTTGCCCACGAAAAAGGTCCTCGTCAGGGGTGCACCATTGTCCTGACAGAAAAATGCACTTTGGCTGGTAACTTGCATGGTGGAACGCACGGTGTAGAAGGCAACCAGAGCACATACGGGGCAGGTAGCAGACCCAGTGCAAAACAAATGAATGGTCACTCCCTGCCGCATAGGGTAGGGATGAGTCGGTTTCATTTTTTAGACTTCGGTTCCGGTTTCGGTGTTCACGCCCACAAAACCGCGGTTTCGGTTTCGGTATCGGTTTTTGCCGCCATCCACCCTAACTAGATATTTCTAGTTTTTTTTTCTTGTAACAGTTGTATTACTAGCTTAATTCTAACCTCACACCTGCTTTCACTTTCAGCAGCGTCATAGACCAGGGGGTATAGCTGTGGCACCATTTTTAAATATTGTTTTTGTTTTAATGGCTATGAGCTTTGCTGTCATTTATACGTAGAAAATGATAATTATTAAAAAAAAATTTAACACCAACATATCAATTTTTCATTTTTCGAACACCGTACGAAAAACCGACACAAAATCCGAATCGGTTTCGGTTTTCAGCAAAAACCGAAAATTCGGTTTCGGTTTCGGTTACCGACCCATCCCTAGCATAGGGTCGGTCTTCGATGTTCGCAGCGTAACAGAGGCTTTCTTCAAATTGTTGTCGATTTGGACTACCGCGAACGTCAGGTCGTTGGCAGTGTTAAAAGAACCATGTGCCGTAAATTCCCCACACCGAAGAAAACCGAAAAATGCAATGGTGCAAGCTGCGGTCAGCATGAGGTCGGTGAACGGAGAAAATGAGCCTAGCTTGAGAGCACCGACGATCCGGTTCAACAAGTCATGCGTTATTGGTAGGCGTGGTTCGGGAATGGGTGCTGTGAAAAGTTTGACCAAATAGAATGGGAATTGATTCTTAGAATGGCGTTCTAAGATACTTAGAATGGCAATTGATTCTAAGTATCTTAGATGCATGCCTTTTTCAGAATTCGATATCACTAGCGTCTCAGCTTTCTCCCACTCAATACTATGCTTTGACTCCATGCAGTGAGCTGCGATGCTGTTATCTTCTTTTTCATTTCTCACATTGGCCATGTGCCGCTCCTTTCGCGTCCAGATTCCCTTGCATGTCACTCCTATATAGGCAGCATCGCAGTCTCCACATGGAATCTTGTAGACGCCTTCGCAAAAATTATCCACTCCTCCCATCATTTCTTCATCTTTCAGTTTTTGTGTCTTCCCCAACAAAAACTGAACGTGTTCTTCCTTCATGTTCCCCCTGCTTCCTCGTTCTTGACTAATGAAAGGAAGAACTTTCCGTACATTATGCGGCATGGAGAATCCAAATTCCATTACAGGATGGGAGGGGGAGGTCTTTGTTGGGTTTGATATCCTCAAAAAGCTAGCAGTTGTGAAATCTGCATGTAGAAGCGTTAAGAGTCCTCACATGAGAGGAACCCAATTTGGAAAATGGAAATGGACATCTTGAAACAAGAGCTGCAAATTTTCATGAATTATTAGAGGAGATGCATGGTGCGAAGCGAGAAATTTACGATTTGTCAACTCGATTTTCACGTGATTTGTATCACTGCAGCATGAGTAGGCAAACATTTAGCCCATCGAGAAATGGGCCTTTTTTTTTTGTTTTAGCATGCAAGAAACTCTCGTATAACCTGCAGGCCCAATTTTCAATTGTGGTAATACGCGTGAAACTACAGTAAACAAAAAGTAGTACAAAAAAGCAAACTGCAACGAAAAATGGTGATTCTACCAGAGAACTTGTTCTCGCAGGAGAATTGAAGTCATCCGAGTAGATTCCGACATAGCTGTGTTAACAATTGGGATATTCCTTTTACTTTCAGCACTTTTCATAAACTGATAAACTGATGCAAAAATTTTGCATAAACTGATGCAAAATTTACGTCACTTCCGGTACTCTCCTACCCAGCTCCCTTGCATATACCAACCACTACCTTTTGCAGCTGGCAAACCCCGCACCAGGGCGATAAAGCTAACACAGCTATGCCGGGGTTCTACTCAGAGAACTTCAATCTCTTGCGAGAATAACTTCTCTGGTAGAATCATCATTTCTCCTTCGTAGCAAACCTCCTAGCTATATCAAGAGTCGGCTGTAATGACTATAGCGTGCAATGTGTTACTTACCCAGGTCGGAAATTTCGTTCCTGTCCACCTCCAAAGTACAACGGATATACAGGAGTATCAACATCAGGATTATTCACATATAATGCCCCTACCCGAGGACCATAGAACTGAAATTTCAACCATACATGTTACGTAAGTTAGTTTTACTGTGCATAACAGAATGGAGGTAAGAATCAAACTCTAAAAACAATAACGTGCTACACAGATACTTACTAACCTTATGACCAACGATTGTTAAATAATCAGCCAAAAGATCTTTGGCATTCACCGGTATTTTTCCCAAAGCTTGGGCTGCGTCTGTATGAGTAAGTATACTGCAGGCTCCTGGCCTCGTTTTGTTTATATTTTTTACAGCCTCGAAGATTTCTTGGACTGGCTACAAAGTAAGTTAAAAAAAAAAATTTTAATTTTGTCAAAATAATTGCAAAATTTAAAACAGAATATGGTACCTAACACTAAGTCATCAAATTGGCTATTTGTTCAGCTGAATTAGTAACCAAATTAACTCAACTCGCTCCTTTAACAAACCAATGCTGCATTCTGTGGCGTTTTCTACCGCATGAATCTGATCTAAGTCACGTATAGTATATAATGATGTTGTGTAAATTAAAGTGAAAAGCTAAGAAACTGAACGTAAACATCAAATTTCGCCAAATTTTATTGAACAAAGACAGCTTATTTAACTAAAGGCTATCCAGGTGTTGGTATTATATTGGCTGTTGATAATGGTCAAATTGTTTCTTTAAATTAGTATTTCCAAATAAACTGGGAGACTTTCAATAGAGCATTTGAATCGGTATTTAGAAACGATACTTAGAAAAATGAAAGAATTAAGTTCCACAAAGACAATTTGAAGTGGACTTAAGACTAGGTTTTCTTTTAAGTAAATAGCACGTTTTAGTTTTTGCATCAATGAGCTCCATATGTTTAGGAATAAGATAGCAGTATCGGATTGAAAGATACTGACTTAATATACATGTTGAATTGGTAAACAGTTTTGTAGTAATTACCTGTATGGCTCCCGTTTCGTTGTTTGCAAGCATAACGGATACAAGACATGTAGATGGCCTGATGGCGTTAAGAACATCCTCTACACTAGCACATCCTGTTTTGGGATTGACTGGTACAAATGTGACATCTACAACAATAAAACAAACAAAAACAAATAAACCTCTAAATAACAGATTTTCATTACTGACATAGTTAAAAATTGCTTATTCCTAGACTAGCGTGCGAGTACAACAGTTTTTATTATATCCAAGCAGAGTTTGGAACACAAGCACAGTATCAACTCAAGTTTGAGTATTTGATAAGGTAACCTTAGTTTGGGTGCCAGTTTTTCTTTTTAATTTTCAAGTCAAATGATACAAGTTGTCTGTGTGGGTCAAATATATACACATAGCGTTTTGGTTTTAACCCATTTGCAAGCTGAATTTCCAACTACCTGTTCGAAAATTCCAATTGAAATTTATAAGCGTGAGTAAACTGTTCTAAACGGTGAGTAAAACAGAATTTTAAAATGTTGGTGTCGTTTACTTTGAAAATCAGGACTCATCGCACAGTTCACGCATAATTTCAAAAACAAAAAAAGATATCTTCTGCAAATGTTCGACTGTCAGATATCTGGGGATGTAGGGGCTCAGGCAAAAACAAAATTTTGTCTTTGTCATTACGCTGTCATGTTAGATCATCTGCTTTTTGAATCGGCGACCGAGAGTAGCCTCCACCACTTGTAAGGCCGGTCCTCCACTTTGCACACAGCTCGATATTAAACTCGCTACGGAGCAAACACTGTGTTCCAGGATTGGATGGTTCCTGGATAATTCATCAGTCCAATCTTCTCTCGGATGTGGTGTTGAATAGCCAGGGACTCCAGGCTCCTCAACTGCATGTCTATGTTTTACTTACACACAAGGAAGGTTTTAGTGCCTCCCGGTCAATCTTGCGGTACTTTTCCATTAGATGTACTGCTATACCGTTTGTTTCCAGCTCGCCTGTAGTGTCTGCCACGTGCTGCTTGACACGGCACCGAGTTCCTTTTCGCGTTTTTCTCCAACATAGACCAACAGATACCTACATTTGAGGAGCCTGGAGTCCCTGTCTATTAATCACCGCATCTTAGAGAAGATTGAACTGATGATTATCCAGGGACCATCCAATACTGGAATACAGTTTTGTCCCAGAGCGAGTGTAATACTGAGCTGCATGAGAAGTGGAGGGGCCACACTCGGTCGCCGATTCAAAAAGCAGTCGATCGAACACGACAGCGTAATGACATAGTGACAAGAATTTTCTGTTTTTGCCTATTGGTTTTGTCTGCGCCCCTACATCCCCAGATAACTTGACCAGTCTAAAACCGATACCGATCCACCAATGAAGCCAAATAAGGCCAATTTCCAACATCTGTGCATTTTTAATATCATGACAACTCGCCATACTTGTGAATATAGTTAAGATTTAATGTCTGAAAGCACTTACAATACTATGTGTAGCTAACTGACCTTGCTCAATCTACACATCTAATAATTCTCTCGACCGTTCATTCGATATCCAATTGAGCCTCTCACCACGTCTCACTTACGCCAAGCACGGTGCAAGGCGCACTCCGCCAGGAGTGGGCAGCCTTACATTCTCACACTCTCCCTGCTTTAGAGCTAAGGCCGCACACTGGGAGGAAAAATCGCGACTTTGTAACAAATTTTGTACTGTTCAAAGCAAAAATGTCTGAAAAGAACCAAAAGAATTGGTTGTAGTTCCTTAAGAGATCACCAGTGCTGGTAGGGTATGCCACTAAACCAAACAACCCAGCCTTCGTGCTTGTCTTTCTTTTTTTTATTATTATTATTATTTTGTCAGTCTCATCCGTCTTCTAAACAGGAGTAAGGAAAAAAGAAAGAAATCAACCCAACACAGAAATGCAATCCCCCAACAGATTTGCAATAGCTGAAAAGAACCAACAGAAATGGCTAACAATTCCGTAACGGCAATTACTCTGAAAGCTTATTGCAAATTTCGTGAAAGTTCAGGAAGAAATACGCACAATTTCAGAAAACGGAATACAATTTACCAGTATTCTTAGAAATTTTCAGCAGACTAAACGTCTGTCTTCATCAGACACTACTAATTATTAGAAAGCTTCTTGCTACATCGTCACCATGTGTATTAGCATTTAAATTCAGTGTTCCAACCTAGCGAGGCCCCCCAGTATTTATAGTATTTATTAGGCGCACGACTCCACTGATCTTTAAGCAAACTGGAGAACTCTTCTCTCAGGAGAAAACGAATTCATGGATTTGATGGGCCTTGGGTGTTATTAAAGTAGCATTACAGCACAAATGGTGTTGAATGTCGAACGACTCGAGGCCTGTTAGATGACAAACAAATGGAGAACTTGACTTCAGCATTGTGGTTGTCCTCTCCCAGCCTATTTTATGTTTTGTTTCCATGTGATGGGTAGCTATGCTGTTATCTTTTGCTCCATTACGCATGTTTGCCATATGCTGTTTTACTCTCGCTCTGACGCCTTTCCTCATCTCCCCAATATAGACAGCATCGCACCCATCACGTGGAAGACGGTAAACACCTTGTAAGTATCGTGAATCCCAGTGAAGACATCCATCATCCCATCATTCTCTCCACTCTCATCCCTTACCCGCCTCCTCAAGAGTTCCAGATCAGTGGAGTCGTGATCCTAATATATACGGTAGGCCTTGCCAGGTGGGAACACTGAATTGAAATGGTAATACCCATGGTAGAAGTGCCTGATGAAGACAGACATTCAGTCTGTCGAAAACTTGCAAGAATACTGGTAAATTGTATTCATTTTTTTTAAATTGCGCGCATTTCTTTCTGAACTTTCATTAAAGAAATGGTTGTTGTTCCTCCAGATATCAGCAATCAGACTTCCATCTTCTAAACAGGAGTAGGAAAATACAGAGGAAAAAAGAAAAGAACCCCCCATCACTGAAATGCATGCCAGGAGCACCCGGCCGCCCCCAACTGATCTGGAATAGCTTAAAAGCGGCCGATGATACTGGTTCACATACTTTCATGAAGCGCCGAGACAGAGCCACACTTTTCTCTTTAACCCACGTAATCAGTAGACTGGATTCGCATTACACCATTCCATCTCAGTAGCCAGCCGCCAATTTCTCCTAGCATACCATAAACTTATCCAAGCCCAAGGTACTTCTCATTAAGAGAGCAACTGCCGCACGGCCCACACTTCGAAGAACCTTGGGAGGTGCACTAACCTGACACTTTAGATCCTGGAAAACCGCTCGAAAAACAGATCGGCCCATCCCAGCAAACACATTAAATCATCGCAGTCCCATTGACGCAGCTCTGCAACTAACTGCACCATCTCCCCAGGTAAAGTGTCGCCTCCACACCCTCAAAGAGGGAAAAAGGGCCTCTCACTCTTCCCACCCACTATCAATTCCAATCTAGCAAACTCCCAAAGCACGTGCAGTTGAAAAACACTCATATATCAGGCACGAGATCGAAACGTATGTGCTGCTACATTGACTGTACACAGTCTCAATTTGCTACAATAGTCGACAATGACCACTCCTTATTACATGTGGTAACTTACCATGCTAAAAAAATCAGATGACCCGTAAACTAACACATATACTACAGCTATGGAGTATTATGGGAGTAGTAAGGAGATTAAAGGAAGAAAACAAAACATGGGGGAAAAAAAACGAAACCTAAACTGCGTGATGAGACCGTGATATTTTTCTCCTCACCCCATAGAGTCTGTTTATGTGGCCAACTTTGCCTCATATGGTTATGTTTTGCCTAATGCACATCAATACTTAGGTCTTCCCCTTTGAAATCCATGTCCAGTCCGTCATATTCCAACTGTCAGTTCACAGTTACTGTAGTCTCGTTTCAAGTACTGCTATATGTCCTTTGGCAGCTACCGCAGCGATACTGTACAAGCATCACGGTTTGTGCATGGAATTTGAGTGTAGAAGCAAAGCTCACTGACAGCGTGTCCAGCACGTAAAACCGTTTTGGAGGCCATGAGTGCCTGGCTGTTGACTCGCGTAACCACCCCCGCTAACGAAATGCCGACGGCATTGTACACTAGTCTTACAGTACTGGAATATTGCCTATTGACAAAGTTGTAGGTTCTCCGGGATGGAATCAGGCTGTGTCTCTGCCCATGACAGGCGTGCCGCTCCCGGGAGGTGAAGTCATCGCCTTTGCAGCCCTCCACTCCTTACCTTCAGGATCATGCACAAAAACAAACACTGAATAGATCCATGATGGTAGTTGAATGACTGGAATGCCATGCTGTGGCTACACAAAAACATGAGTGACGTTGTGAAGAATAAGTGCAATAGTGTGACAACTTCTGTAGTGGCTGGAACGTTCGGCCCCAGTCAAACACTGAATGCTGCGCTATTTCACTTGGCCGAACTCGCTTGCTTCCTCTGGGTCGCGGCAGTGGATTCCAGTCTTCTTCCTCCTCAACCATGTCTTCATAGTTTCCCAACACATCCAGTAGTCCATGTAACGTAATACTTCCGACATAGAATCTGGCGATAGACACTTATTTCTGCGTTGAGGTGGCAGTCGCAAATTAGTCCGGTCGTCCACCGCCATGACATCAGTCATGTCCACTTTCCACTGTAACTTGTTTTCTTTGTTCTCAAAGAGTGTCATTCGGGAAATTTTTTTTGTCTTCTTCCTCACAGTTCATTGCCATATCGGTCCCTGTTCGTGGTGCCAATTTTATTAAAGCTTTCCATTTGCCACAGTGTTCCCTCAAATAATCATGACCACTCGTCATATATGTGAATATACATCAGATTTAAAGGGACAGTACTTCGTTAGCCATTTTTATCAAATTTCCTCGATACACTACCGGATGTAGTTTTTTAAGAAATCATCAAACAATTATTAAGTGGTTCACGAGCCCGATTTCAGTGTTAAACGTGGCATTTACCTGTATCTTTCTCATGTTTTCTTGCAGTCCCCCGCCGTTTAGCTTATTCCCGCCAAAGCAGGCCAAGCAGCGAACCAACGTTGAATGAACGATTAGGGACTATATTCAATCGCACGCCCGACGACGGAATCGGGAAAGAAACGTGCCAAAGTAAAGGCACACTGAGAAGCTGCGTTCCTCGAGCATTACAGTAGAGAGGAATCATGCAGCTACTGTCAAATGGCTCATTTCCCCCATGATGCAGCCACTATCTCTGTTTGGCCTTGGCCAAAGTGTTACGCGATCGACGAAACTATTTTTGCGTGTAAGTCTAAAGAACGATAATGAAAAGTGGTCGAAGCTGAATTCCGAGAATAAATTAAAGACGGATAAAGAAATAGCTAGATTTCTTCTTGACTAATGCTGACTTGCTTACTATTGAAACATAGGGGTATATTATTAGCGTCGTAGAGTGCTCCTTCGTTGCACCTATGTAATGAAAGGTGGCGGGAGGAGGAAGCACGACTTGTTACTTCAAATATATTGCTTATTTAAACCCACAAAACTGCGTTCATTGTTTGTGAAAAAAATTCTTCCACTGACCGTTTTTCGTTCAGTGTTACGGAAAGAAAACTTTTTATTAGACCAATTTTTTTTTATATAATTGAACGATAGGCCGTAGTCGTTTCTAGGGGTGACTCCTGTCCTCTCCCCGTAAAAAAATACCTCACTGCGGTAAATTTTTTGACCCACCTTCTTGCATATTTTCGAAAGTTTCAATTTTTCAGTTTTTATAATCCACTTTTTTTGACGGAGGACTCTTCGGTTTGCGTGGAGGCCGGAGGGGATAAGGCACAAGATGAACTACCGTACATATTTAGACCGATTATTTTTTATGCTAAAAAGTAGATTTTATTTTAGTAGAGAGAAATTGGCATTTGTTTACTTTCGTGAGTACCAGTACTTGAAAGAAAGACCTTATGATGATGACACTGACAGTATTTTTTAATGTATACAAAATAGCATCAACGCCTAAAAAAATTTGCTTCAAGCTCCCCCCCCCTCCCGCCCCACGATATATTTTTTTTATTTTGCCACCTCAATAGCCAAAAGTTTTAATATTACACAGTTATACCTCAAATTTTTTGGCGGCGAGGAGGAAGCTTGGAGGACTTCTTTGGTTGTGTGTGTGTGTGTGTGTGTGTGTGTGTGTGTGTGTGTGTGTGTGT
>JAHWFP010198801.1:20120-46115 GCA_023313725.1 Lithobius niger | reverse complement strand
ACACATTTTTAAGCTATCTTCATCCAGCAGTGTGCAAAAGAATGACTCTCGATTGGGGGCAGTGGCACACCAAAAGGGGAGGGGAGGCAAAAGGGGGCAGTTGCCCCTTCGAAGACCCAAGATTAACTGTAAAATGAGCAACTGCAAGCACCTCGATTTTTTTCTACCGATATCACAAGTCCCCTCTTTTTCGCCTCAAGTACGTTGATTAATACTATAAGGCTATGAACAACCCACATTTGTTCTCCAAGCCTAGTGTTTCGCTCCTCCAACCGCCGCTCCCCTCCAAAAAAATTATTTACATCGAAGCTGAACAATTTGAGCCAACAAATAAGTAAAGAATTTACTACCATTGACAAAATTTCTTAAACAAGCTGCCTGAAAAATCACTAAAATTGCCAAAAATATGTTAGCTTTAGGCCATGCAAAGTTAATTGTTTGGTTTACAGTCGCGTGCGAGGGCCTTAAATTATCACGGATCAAAATTTTGTATGGGCTGTGCCGGTGTCGATACTGGTACCGGGACCGGCTGCCGATACCACTGGTACCGGGTTAAGAAATACCGGAAAAAGTACAGGAATCGGCTTATTTTTTTCCAGCATCGGCATTTTCGTACATTAACATTATGACATCATGTTCCCAACGCTAAAAAAAATAAGCAACTTTTAAATAAATAATCTGCTACGTCTTACTTTGGATTGGCGATCAAAATTAACTTTGCGTACCGCTAAAAATACCTCCCTTAACGATTAGACCTAACGGATGCTCTCTCTGATAAAACGCACGCAGCCATTTTCTTAAGATCAAACCAACACGGCAGGAGCGCACTTCCAGCTCTCGCGAAAGTGGTTTGGTAAAATACTTTCATTCTCATTCAACATGTCGGAAGATTGCTTTTATTATTCCATTAATCAAAAAATAATTTTAGTCAAGTTACTGGTTTAATTAAAACTAAAAATTGTTCGAATTTTGTATCGAAGTGAAATTCTGCTGACAAAAACCGGAAATGAAATGACGAAATGACGCTCACCTATTTAGTAAATGTACACAGAATGTTTTACAGCTTCCCAGTAGACATGCACCAAAATGTGTAGATTACATTCAGTGTGTTATTAGCCTACACAATTTTTAGTAGCCTAGGTCTACAATATTTTGCACATAGTCTATAAGTATTTAATACAATATTTTGAAATTGTTTAGCCTAAACTAAGTCAGTAAAGTATAGGCCTATTAATTTACAGTTAACACTGACAAAAAATTAAATGATTTCGTCGAGCTGTAAATGTTCAGCCAATAATTCCTAATAATAATAATTGTAAAAGTGTTAAGTAAGGTTTGGTACACCATTACATTTTTGACATATGGACACGATCTGTTTTATGTATTAAGTTATCTTTCGATATCGGCATTGGCACCGGCATGGTATCCGCATCGGCACAATATCGGCACGTGACCAAAAGTACCGGTACCGGCATCGGAATCGCGTAAATGAGCACCGGTATCGAACCGGTATCGGGAAAAGTGGAACCGGCACAGCCTTATTTTATCTCAATCTTGGTACACCGGCTAAAAATCATATTTAGCCGTTTTTGATATTCCAGTATATCATTTTAACCGGCTCAAGACGAGCTTTTCAATGATGCAAATTTCAAATCTCTAGCTCAAACCACTAAGAAGTTATTTGGCAAAAACTAAAACATGTTTAATACTAGACGACATAAATAACAATTAGCAGGAATATTATACCTTTTTAGGCTGACTGCATACTCTTTCAGCTTTGAGCTAGGTAGATGTCAAAAGAAATGTGGGCAGTTTAATAAAATAAAAAGTAAAATAAAATGCCTGGTTGCCTGGTGCTTCAATTTGCAACCTCGCCCGCAAACCAGCCAATTTTTTTTGTGTGGCGTTACGTACGTTTTTTGTTACAAAATTTTTTCAGTAGAGTTGGCTTCAGGCCGTAAGTTCTCCCTGCACACACCACTTCCTGCCGTATATTAGTAATACATTTCTAATAATTTCACCATAAGGCCATGCCAAAGTAAGAAAAATGGTTCTCAGGCCCTCCCGCATCAATTTTTTTGTAAGAAATAAAAATAATTGACACGGCATTAATTAGTGACTTTTCCAAAGGCATATTAGTCTCATCATTACTGTGTTATCAATATTACATTATCCGCTGCATCAACTAAAAAGCCTCGCATCAAATTATTTTTTGGTGAGTTTTCTAAAATCTGATCTATGCTTGCTACGAATAAAAATTTCCGAAAAATAGCTTTTGAAAATCTGTGTTGAAGCAATCTGGCCATTCTTTTTTTTTTTAATGAGGATCGAGTCAACCTTCCCCTTGAAGTAATATCTTTCCTTCACTGAGAAATAAAAGCTTTAACCACTATTTGGATGAATTGCTTTTGGAAGACGTACTAGTCGTGACATACACATGTGCTGTTGTTGGTTTAGTTCCGAAAACTACAGAAACTACAAAAACGATAATTCAGGATGGCTTTAGTATCGGCGGAAAATGAATATGGGACAAAAAATTTACGGGAATGGGGAAGTTTAGGCGGGATTTAAGTGTAAGTCAACCATTTGAAAGCGTCAAATACACCTTTGATAGTCACGACTTGTTCGTCCAATAAAAATGAGTATGAAAAGATTTTTTTTTTACCACAAAATGTGTTAAAATTTTTTTTAAAGCCTCATCCCTCTGTGCCCGAGAACCGAATGTGTAAAAAAAAAGCCTCATCCCTTGTCAGTTTTCAACTTTTTTGTGCCCGAGAACCACTTTTTTAACTTTCCATGGCCACCTAATGTATTTACTAATATTCTTGTAACATCACACAAATGGTAAGGAAGATTAATAACACGTAGTTGAAAAACGAGATTTGAGAAAACAAGAAAAGTTGATGATGCTGTTGCTAGAAAATGTGCGTCCACTTAATTTTTTCAAGAGTTCACTATAAAGTTACAAAACTAGAGGATGAACACATATAATCTATACTGTACAAACGCCATGCTTAGCTCATCTACAATACAGGCCACGCTGTATAACAAGCCTCAAACTCCCAACTCAAAAGGGTTTACCGTTGAAAATGGCGAGTGATCAGCTCATTGAAAAATTTCGAGAGTGGGTTTACATTGAATGGTGATGCAGGAACTCTGCCTCGTGTTCTATTGTTCTTGAACTTTGGTAATACTGATAATTTTTGTTGCAACCATTTTCCCTTTACTGAACAAGTATTTTTCTTGCATTGCTTAATACTTGGCTCCACGGGAAAAAAAAATGGAGGGATGTTCCTCATTCTGCCACTACCCTAATAATCATGCCCCCTGACAATGAATGGCACTAATTAATTTCAAAATTGCAAACCATACTCCTCAAATGGTGCAGAATTGGATATTACTAATTTTCAGCAACAAACGGACCTATTCAGTTGGTCACTTACCTCTGTTCCTCCAGACGTAAATATGACATCTGCAAAAGAATATTTCATTAACAGTTGGATTACATTCAACATGATAATCTGTGCATTAAGTGACTACTGACCTTTGCTGCTTGCGCCCACCATGCGAGCAACATCTGATCGAGCTACATCCAATGCAGCGTGCGCTTTGCGACCTGGAAAGAAAATTAAATCAAAGGCAACAGTTAGCCTCACACGTTAAAGCAAGTTTTAACTAGTATTCAGATTAGAGGTAGAAAATAACATAAGAAGATCCCCTTTATTACCTGCATCATACATGCTGCTTGGATTTCCCCAAGCATCTCGTAGGGTGGTGTGAATGGTTTCTAAAACAGCTGGCTCCAAGGGAGTGGTGGCATTGTAATCTAGGTATATCCTGCCCGTAAAAAAAAAGGGGTTTTAAACATTAACGATGGTAAAGATAGTGTATCCTCAATAGTCATAAATTGCAATAAATCAGCTTGTCATTAATAACTAAAAATGTGTATAAACCACAGAAAATAAATTGTTCAGAACCATGGAGACAGTAAAGCTAAGTTTCATATTTTTTTTAGAACTTTAGCGTGCAATTATGAGGGGAGTGAGGCGACCATCCCAATGCAATAAACGCGCTGCACATAACATACGTAAATATTTACGGCATTTAGTTGGGTCCGCATTTGAGTTGGTCGCCCATATATGTGCCCTCAAAACGTTTCATTTAGGTTACGATTACACTTTGGTCAGGAAAGCCAACGACAAATGACTACGGACGTTCAAAAGACTACAAATTGCAGTACAAATCAATTTCTTCCACCATTAAAGTCCAAGAGGGGAATACGTCCAAACATTTGTTTAAGTGGAAGAGAGAAATCCTCTTTTGACCTTTTTTTAAAATTAGGCCTAATTTCTTTTTTACCTTAAGTCAGCTGGAGCAATTTAATGCTCGTATGGCTGAACCGGCTCACTTTTGAACATTACCAGACTTTTCAGAGAAGCAGAAATATCTGGTAAAGGGAGGTGCCAACCAGGGAATTCGATCAGGGAAACCTCCGATCATCGCAGGGGCCGAAAGATTGTCCAGAATTGGCCAGAATAGTTCCCATAGCCGCTGAAGGAGCATGGTAACCTCTCGCGCTTCCCTGGCCGGCAGTCCTGGCAGGGACTTTGCCAAGCTCCCCTTTCCAGGGGTTCGACCAGATGACCACATAATAAGTCCACACTTAGAATTCTTTTCCTCCCATCTTCGACAAACTTTGGCTGTTGCTATTTTTATGGACCATACTGCGAAAGATACGTACTATAGACAGAAGAAACTGTTTAAGTCTATGGTAAGAGGAGTTGTGTCAGCCTAGTGATTGTTGCTACTCAGGGTTGCCAGAGGTCCTTACACATAAAAATATCGAATTATCGACCTTTCCAGCGTAAAAATATAGACCAAATATCGACCGAATATCTTCTGAATAAGACCTCGTCAGACATATCCGAACTGAAAAAATGAAAAACCGCAAATGCAAACAACAGTCACCAAGATACGTGATAACGTTTGGTCTAAGGTTATCAAAAAACAAAACAATTGTTTGTACGGCGATTCCTCCCCCCTCCAAATAAGGTTGCCTACGATAGTACTTCCGGTAGCGATATAGCGAAAAGGTAGGACTCCATTCATGCTGTAGAGCAACTCAACGAGTTAGTTTTTCGAAGTTAAACCGGAAGTTCACTTCTTATAACTGCTTTCACGTAGAGACCGTGACAAATCGCCAATGTAAAAAAAAAAAAATACGGTAATATGGCTTTTTGCAATATATTTATTTCAACACTTAATTTTATCGACTTTTTTCGACATAACAGAACTTTATCGACTTTTAACGACTTGGAATAAAAATAACGACCAATTCGATAATTATCGACCAACTGGTAAGCCTGTTGCTACTCACTAATTTTTGTTATGCAAAGAATTAACTTGTGAAAAGGTTCCAATACCGGGCCTACCAATTTTTTAAATAAAAAGTACGCTCAAATTCAAAAAAGTAAATGCATCATTATATTTCATGATTTTCCGATAGGCAAAATGACGAAAAGATGTTATAATTTCAGTCCTCCTACAGACATCTTTTCATCAATTTGCCTATTGAAAATTCACGAACTACGATGAAGTATTTCCATTTTTGAATTTGAGCCTACATTTTGTGATTTCTGAACTAAAGACATTCAAAGTACGTAATACGGTGGTTAGTTTTCTCTACATTCAAAAAAAAAAATTTTAGCATGTAAGATTGATTACAACTGCAAAATGTGCTTTTTACAATTTTGAAACAAATCGCCAATTTCAGGTCCTAACTATTCACTCACAAAATGCACTTTTAATAAAGATGTCATCGTAGTTAGTCTTTGTTTCTTATTGTACTTGCTTGAAAGAAGGCGACAACAACAACCAAAGACTAGCTACAACGCGCATCTCACCGAAAGATTCCCAGGAAAAGTACCGGTACACCTGTGCAAAATGTTTCTTTAATAAATATAATTAAAATGGTTATTCAGCCAAAAAATTTGTTTTATCGAAATATTATTGATTATCACGATAATTTTATAAACTTTTATTGGCATAAAAAAAATTGTGTATCGTGCCATAATTGTCTTTTCTTTTTCACAGATTCACTCGTCTTTCCTTATCGTCCCCCCCTGTATATCACCTAGAAGAATTCAACAGCTCTGGAGCGCCGTTTCACGTGTTATTTTGAGATACAACATAAATTGAAAATCTTCCATAACCTGGGTGTGGTTGGTTACCATTACCTCTGGCCCTTGAACAGAGCAGTAGGTCAAGGGTCAGGAGGGACATTTGTAATTTGGACTTAATAATGGAATTCATGAACATTTAAAAAAAAACCTAAATTTTGGGGGGGGAGGTTAAATTGGTTTTTATCGTCTAATACGAAAATTTATACTACCTGTAAATTAAATTGGATTCAGTTCCTGAGTGCTCTTTATGACGTGAGGATTTTTCGCTCTCCTGATCCGGCCAGTGCGCAACCCCACTGCGCATGCGTCACCATGCGCAGTCCTCCTATAAAAGCAGACAGCTCACCCCTGGTGGCCATCTCTTTTCCTCTCGATATGTCAACCATGATGGTGGCTCAAGAGGGGAGGTAAGGTGGGTATTTACAGGTAGTATAAATTTTCGTATTAGACGATAGAAACCAATTTTAACCCCCCCCCCCCACCATCATGGCGAGTTACCCCGGGTTGCGGACTGGCTCCCCCAAAAAGTTTAACAAAACTTCGCACTTTATTGAGAATAAACAGAAACAGGAATTTGGATCTCTTTCGTAGGATTTGGTGGCCCTGAAAAGGGCCGTTTTGTGTTTTAGATGGGGTCTTGCTTCCGTCTTCTGGAGGTCTTGAGGCGGGAGGTCTTGATTCCGTCTTCTGGAGGTCTTCGTTTCTGTATTAGTGCTTAAGGGGGTTGGACTATACATCTGGCTGTTACAATTGATCCCAGACGATAGAGCCCATCTTCCTGTCTTGACATGTCTCTGAGATAATGACTTGTGAAGACAGTTTGACTTCTCCATGATGTGGCTTGTAGAATTTCAGCGAGGGAGACTTGATTGTGAAAGGCCCATGAAGTTGAAAGTGCCCGTAGTTCGTGTGCTGTTGCCTTGATGTTGCTGTCGGTGCAGCTGATGTTCACATCATCGTATGCCCTGTTGATGATAGTTTTGATCCAATTGGCGATCATTGCAGCAGATGTTACATTTGTTCCTTTGGTGAAGGGAAGAAAGAGTTGAGTGCGACCTCTTCGACATTCTGGGTCACTTGTGCGTTTAATGTAGTATTGTAATGCACGGACGTGACAAAGAGTTCGCTCAGGTTCTTCATCGTAGATGTTTGTAAGAGCTGGGATGATGATGGGTTTGGATGGTTCACATGGTTTCTGAGTTTTGGCTCGAAAGTCAGGTCGGGGCCTCAGATGAATGAATTTGCTATTGTCGAAAAAGAAGCAGTAAGCAGGGTCGTTTGATAGAGCTTGCATTTCGCTGCTGCGGAGGCTTGCTGCCAGAGATGTGAGGAAGACTGTCTTTCTTGTGAGGTGGTTGATGTGACAGGTTTGGATGGGTTCGTATAGATCTTTGGTTAGAGTCCAAGACCAGGGGAAGATCCCATTTCGGGAATTCATGATGGATTGATGGTCTTTCAATTTCGAAGGATTTTAGAAGAGATGTAATGCGGTAATCTTCGAGGAGGTGTCTGTTTCCGGCGGCCTTGAAGACATTGTTTAAGGCGGAGTGGTAGACCAGAATGGTTGAGCCTTTTAGCTTGTTGTTGAAGAGATCAGTGAAGAAAACTAGCAGGTTCTGATTGGATTAACCTTTTTTTGCTTACACCAATGAAACCAACGTTGCCAGTGGCTGTTATACATTTTGTTGGTGGAGTCCCGTAGGGCCTTGCTGGCGATGCGAATGGCTTGTTCTTCAAAAATTCCAGCCTCCTTGATGAGTTGGATGATAGTAGCCACCCGTGCAGATGTAAGGTGCTGGAGTACGAGTGAAACTTGGTTCTTCTGTTGGGTTAAGAGATCCGGAAGGTTTGGTAATTGTCTTGGTTCGTCGACAAGAAGGTTGAGTAGGCGAGGGAACCAGGGAGCTGCCGGCCAGTTCGGTGCGATGAGGAGAAACAATCCTTGAACCTGTTCGATTTTCGTTAGAACGGTTGGGAGAAGCTTGAACGGGGGGAACAGGTAAGCGTAGAGGTTGTCCCATGGAAAGGTTAGAGCATCCACTGCGCAGGGCAGATCGTCCGGGATTGGGCTCACGAATTGGGGCAGTTTGGCATTGTGCCTCGTGGAGAAGAGTTCGATCCTGGGTTTCCCCCAGATGATGAAGAGAGATTCGCAAATTGATGTTTTTGAGGGACCATTCCCCTGATGGTGGTTTCTTCCGAGATAGTGCATCTGCTATATAGTTGCGGTTGCCCGGAATGTGGAGCGGTTGGAGAGTTGTGTTGAGTTCCAAGCATAAGTTGAATATTGCGGAGGTGATGTGATAAAGGGTCCGACAACGTGATCCTCCTTCTTTCCATATGTAGGCGACCGCGGTGGTGTTGTCGGCCTGGACTTGGACGATCTTGCCTGTTATAAGATGACGGAAGTGGAGAAGGGCATTGTGGATTGCTTTCAGTTCGAGGATGTTGATGTGTTCGGCTGTGTTGGAAGGCCAAGTCCCTTTTACCTCGTAGTCCATTATGTGGGCTCCCCATCCTGTTTGGGATGCATCGGTTAGAAGAAGAAGATCGGGAGGAGGTTCGTGGAGTGGCATAGTCCTGGACAGGTTTGCGGCGTTCATCCACCAGCGAAGACATTCCCATGGGAAGTGGAGGCCGGATGGCATCTGTTTTTCTGATGATGGAAGGTGGTTGCTCCAATGGTCGATGCGGAAGTGGTGGAGCGGCCGAGTCATCTAGCGTCCGTAGGGAAGTAAGTCGGCCATTGAATCCATTTTGCCTATGAGTGAGTTCAGGGATGCAAGAGAGTGAGTTATGGACTGGGAAAAGGAGAGGCAGTAATCTAGTAGGTCGGTTTTCCTGTCCGTTGTCGGTGTGACGGTGGCATCTGTAAGGTTGAACTCTACGCCAAGGAAGATGAAGTTTTGTGCAGGTTGGAGTCGTGATTTCTTCCAGTTGACTCCGAGACCTAGGCTGTGAAGGAGTCGAATGGTGAAGAGAGTGTCCTGCCGGAGTTGGTGGGGACAGATGTTGTTTAGGAGCCAGTCGTCGAGGAAGGCGTTGGCTCCTACTTGTTGACGGTGAAGATGACTCAGGATAGGCTTCATGACGAGAGTGAAGATGCGTGGAGCAGCGTTGAGGCCGAACGGAAGGGTTTGGAATTCGAAGATCTTCCCTTGGTAGATGAAGCGGAAGTAGTGGAGGTATTTTTTGTGCAGGGGGATATGCAGGTATGCATCTTCGAGGTCGATCGAGATTGTCCATTCTTGGGGTTGAGGGAGAGGCGAATGGATTGAAGGGTCTCCCATTTTGAAGTGGTCGTTGTTCATGTAGCGGTTTAGCGGTTTCAGGTTAAAAATCATTCTCTCCCCACCGGACTTCTTCGGACTCAGGAAGATGGAGCTGTTGAAGCCAGGTTTTGAATGGTCGGGGCAGAGGCGGATTGCGTTTTTGGCCAGAAGGGCAGACACTTCCGTGGAGAGAGCGGGTGAGGTCTTGGTTACGAGCTCCCAAGGAGGGGTGGATGCCGTGGGTGGTTTTGCGTTGAAGGATGGTTGAAAACCATGGGATACGATCGAGAGGATTGTTTTGTTGTTTGTTATCAGATGCCATGCTGTTTTGAAGTGACTGATTCTGCCGCCTACGGGGAGAGCATGGGCATAGTCACTTGCGACGAAAGGATTTACGGCTGGAGGCGGAGGAGTGCTTGCTGCGATTTTCGGGGGTGGAGCTCCTTCTGATCTTATTGTAATTGCGTGGGATGTTGCGGTTGTTACCTCGAAAGGACTGATCTTGTCCCGGGGCGTTTGGTTATTGCACGCGGGGTGTAGAGACGGTGCCCTGGAGTCAGAGGCGTGCTCTTGGAATGGTTTCTGAAACGGTTGGTTGTTTGAAGGCTTGAACACTTTCTTGGGCTTGCGAGAGATGTCCAAGTGAGGAGCGAGGGTTGGGATGCGGCCTCTGAAGAGAGTGTCCGTCTCGTGAAGAGGTTGGTTGCGGAGGACATGTTTAGTGGATGTGTTCAGATTGGTCGTGGTGCTTATGGCGATGTCCCTTAGTAGGAGAGTGGAGTTGAACAGCGCCTTAGTGAAACAGTTAAATGAGTGATATGAAGCAAAGGACATTTTCTTGAAAAGTTCAGATATGAGAAAATGAAGGTACTTGACGTTCTTTTGACTGGTCTCGCGAGGGAGTCTCTCACAAAGTGCGTTGATAGCCGTGGCGAGGACGCCGGCTTGGGAGTTGGCGCGAAGGCCTACGCGAAGAATTTTGTCGTTTTCACGGAGTACGGCTGTAGGAACCTCGGTGCGGCGGGAAATGTAAAGGGCGGTGCCAAAGTCCATTTTGGCTTCGGTTGAAAGGAATTCAGATTGTTGGTAAGTTTCGAACTGGCGTGGGTTGGCAGCGCCGTCGCCGTTTGCTCTGAAGAACCAGGATTCACGTCCTGGACGAGGAGGTGGTGGGTCCTGGTCGAGTTCAAGAGGGTCGCCCTTGCCTAGGAGGGAGCCTCCAGTCTGTAGGAGCGTTGTGAGTAAGGCCGTGGACTGGCCAATTTTCGCTTTTTCGCGTTTGTTCTTGTCACGGAGGCCATAGTCGAATCCCGTCGAGAGACCCCTATTCTTCGGCTTGGGGGTGGAAGTGTCGGGTTTGTAGAGGTAGTCATCAGGGATGATGGCTTCGACTGCCTTGAGAAGTCAAAAAAAGGGATGGCGGTCGGGTCGTCGTCGGCTTGAAGGAATCTTCGTAAGGGTCGAGTGGCGGTTGTGCAAAGTTGACTCGATGCGGGGGTTGCTGGCCCAACGTGAAAGCAGAGTCGAGGTCGTCTTCAGTGTTGAAGATGTTGGATAAAAGTTGCTGAAGGTCAGCCGTGGAAATGTCAGAGCGACGTTTCTTTGAAGGCGGCTGGGCAGAAGGCTGCTTCCGTTTGCGAGTGTCGACGGCAGAGGATGCAATCCATTCGTGGACGTACGACGTGGCCTTCGAAGGAGATTTCGCCGGTGGTGCAGAAGGGCGGTTCTTGTAGGAAAATTCCCTGATGGCACGGTTCATGAGACGATGAATTTCCTGCGTGGACAGAGGTTCTGTTGCTGGTCTGAGATGCGAAGCTGATGATAAATCGAGGGGTTGGACATCCTGTTGTTGTGGTACGAGAGATGCCGAGGTTGATGGAGGCTTCTGGGCGCAGGGTAACGGCGAAGCAGAGTGATCTTGCGTGGTCAACGAGGCTGTGGGTCGAGGTGGTGAAGGCAGCACTACGATGCTGGGATCCGGTGGCAAGGGACTTTCACGGTTGACGGCGAACGGGAAGAAAAATGGCGTCATAGCTTGTGGCTTGATGACGGGCGAAAGACGAACGGGAATAAAAATGGCATCGTTGCTTGTGGCTTGATGACATGCGAACGACGAACGGGAACGACGAACGGAAAGAAAATGGTGTCGTAGCAGTGGCTTGATGACAGGCGAACGACGAACGGAAACGACGAACGGGCGAACGACGTTGAAGGCGGACGGGCAGCACACGGCGACCGCAGCAGGTGGCGGAGAGTTCACGCAAGTGTGCAAACGATGAACGGGCTGCAAACAGCGATTGGAGAATGACGAACGAAGAACGGGCGGTTGAAGGGCGGCAGGCAGCACAACGAACGGCGGCCGGCGGCATCGAAGTTCCGCGCAGTGGCATGCGGACGACGAACGGCGAACGGGCTGAGAACGACGAACGGAGAGAGGAGAGGAGAGCTTCTTCAGGTGACGTCTGCGACGAGAGCTTGAGGAAAAGAGATGACCGCCAGGGGCGAGCTGTCTGCTTTTATAGGAGGACTGCGCATGGTGACGCATGCGCAGTGTGGTTGCGCACTGGCCGGATCAGGAGAGCGAAAAAACCTCAAGTCGTAAAGAGCACTCAGGTACTTAATGCAATTTAATTTACAGGTAGTATAAATTTTCTACCGATGATTAGAAACATCTTTTACACAATAGGCTACCAGAATTCACCGTTTAACGCACTCGACGTATTAATGCATAGTCTCAAAAAAGCAAAACATCTGTCTATTTCATCGTAAATTTTCGACAGTTCTGAAGAAATGATGGGCTATTTTCTTTCCTTCTCTCTTCATCAGACTGAAGAAAAATTATTTTCCTACAATTACATTGCACAGAACTCCCGACACATTCCAATCTTGCCGCGCGAACCAGAATCAAATACCAGAATCAACAGCAAATAACATTTGAGACTTTTTAATAGCAACTAGCCAAAACTCTGGTATACACATTTTGTGGGAACGCGGAATTTGCCCTATCGTGCGAGACTTAGAAGCTGGGTCTTAATTCGCTGGAACTTCATTAATTGGAAGCAGATATAACTTTGACATACCAGATCTTTCACGGACAACTGCTGACCTGCACTTGTTCGAATTTTGTCCCATTACTTGGACTTGAGGAGCTGCTGTTTTACAATTGTCGTGAAAAAATGGAAACTGAACTCTAGGCAAAATTTCTTTGCATTGAGAGTGATAAGATCATGGAATACTCTGACTGATAACATTGTTTGGGTATCCTCTGTAAAACAAATCTTTAAATGAATACATAACTGTTTAATCTATAACAGTGTATATTTTTTGGGGGAGGGGGAAACAGAAAAAGTTTTTGGATACATTTTTAGAGGGGGGTGGGGGGACCCTTCAGAATAGAAGAAGCAACACTCATTTAACACAGCTGGGTTAGTAAATAATTACTGTAACAGAGAATGTCAGCAAATAAGAAGAAATGTCTACTTTAGTTGAAAATCAGGATAGGAGGACGTTGATAGTGAAGAAAACTACACATTGAAGAACGGACGTCATTTACTTTGTGAATCTGGAATGCCAGGGAGCATTTCGATCAATCCTTTTTTTGCATTTTACACTGTCTGATTGATCCAACAGTTTGGCGTGTTGTTGTTGGCTTTGCTCAAAAATGTAATATCAAGTCAATGCTATTGGCAACAACTGTGCTAATTTGAAAGTAAAAGGAGATATTGCATCCTAAGTAGATTAATAAACATGGAATGGTGCACGGGAAAAGAGCAACATGAGCAAACTTTCTCAAATTTAAACAAGGTTTTTATGTTTACTTCCATTAAATTATAAATTTTTTTATTTTTAAATTTTAAATGCAGTTCAAAATATCTAGTCAGTGTTTAAAATCAGCTTTCATATATTATTGTGTTATTCGCTGCAGCTTCCGTGAGAGGGTGCCAGCACTCGTGTAGGCATATTTATGATAGAATTTCTTTGATAGAATGTTATTACATTATGAATTTCTCTGATACAATGTTGTTACATTATGTTAGATAGCACCTGGAAGCTCAACTTATAAAGCTCTCTCCTGCCTCGCTCATGATTTACCTATTGGGACTGCTACCGCTTCTAGGAATTTACCTTTGCACTAACCACAGATTTTTACTGCTTCTCACACCCAGTATCTTCAGGCAGTGATGATTACTTTTTGAGGATATTGGAAGTGTCGTGATAAAGTATACTAGTGCCACCACTGTGCTCTCACAGAGGTATATTTTCATTTCATTTCGAACTGTCTTGTGTGCCACAAGCCAATTGGGAACCAATTTTACTTAAATTTACTAAAAGTAAATCCAATATCTATCTACTTGATGTGTTCAAGCCATTGTATCAGTGGAGTCTTGCATGAAAAAAAATCTGCCAAAAATTACCTCTATCTGATCCTTTCCGGCAAGTTTGTTAAAAAAATCTTACGTTCACAATTAAAACGTAGCCCTACCAAGTTAAATATTAAATAATTACAGAAATAAAACTTTTATGCCTATTTGCTACGCATAGACAATTAAAAGAACAACGATTTTAAAACTTTAGACGTAAATGTAGACACGCTAATTTTCTGTACCTCAATTTTTAAACCTGTGGTGTAAAATCCAAGTAGCATCGGTATACTGCTCGCGATTTTACATCCCTTTTCATTTATGGAATTCGCACGTTTTATTACTTTCTCATTGTTTACAGTGGGTTAAGTCAGGATCGGAATTAATTTTTTCACACAGTATTTTTATTTGCGAAAAGAAAAGTAATAATTAAATCGCTAGCTCAAAGCAGGTTGTTTTGTTTGTATTTTTTTCTCAACAAAAGCATTGCTCTACACAATTCGTTAATAGAGTACATGTTGAAATGTTTATGTGCTGAAATGCCCGCTCTTTTATGGTGGGAATGCCCCTCGATCAAAAGGTCTGAATCTGCGCGTTGAAATGTTATTTCAAAGACATTTAATTGCTGTTTTGTTCACTGCAAAGGCAAATTTTGGTCTTACCTCTGCATTCTTGGGCACACTTGAATTTCTTCAGTTAGCCCGTTTTCGACCGGATCTCGTACCAACTCCGATTGACTTGTTCTTCAACTTCATGTTACGGCGTTTCCGATAACACGCAACAGCGCGTGCAAAAGCAGACATGTAACTTGTGTCTCTCTCTTTTTTTTTTTTTGTTAATTCAGCTTCTTTGTATTCCTTATTTTAACCGATCACAATATGTAATCCATTTTGTTAAACCCAGTAACTTAATTTTGCACTGGATTATTTAATTCTTTATTGTAACATTTCAAGATGCCCTTTGCTTCAATCGGAGCTCTTGGGTTTCGCTTTCGATTTTAAATTTGTACGAAACAGTTGGTTTTTTTTTTTTACGTTAATGTGAAGTTAAATAGAAAATAAGTACAGCGACCACAACTATTTTCTCGTTAGGTTTTTTTTTTAACAAAACCGAAACTGAAACCACAAATCAACTTCAACTAGGTTCACAGAAATATTTTTTTCCCTCACAACGTTGCCAAAAACAAGTAGCTATGCTATTCCAGCCACCATAGCTATGCTGTCTTTTATAATTTTTTTTTGTTTTTGTTACCTGGTAGTCTCGGCAGAAGAGAGTAACGTTATGTAAATAATCAGGAGCGGCATAAAGAACTGCCCGACGCTGGAGTTCCAACTTCCCCCGTGTTCCAAAAGGGGTGTGTAATGACGACTCTTCCAAGGGCCTTCTACTGTCTACCGGATCGGTTCACTCAGTTGAATGCGCTGAGCTATAGCACAGCTATTTCCCGTGGTAAAGTATACACGAGCGAGATTCAGTTGATGACGGTTTTGCTCCTAACCCAATCCTCGAAGCAGACGACGCTTGGTTTTTCGAAACCAACAAAACAGTTCGTTTCAACTAGCGAGTAGTTTTTATGAAATTAATGAACAATTACGAAATATCTGACCGCTCAATCTATACTGAACGTTAAAATACACATTATTAAAACAAAACTACAAATTCTTACCAGATTACCCAAGACGAGTGTAGCTGACGTCGTTGCGTCGAAACCAAAATAATGGCGTGATTTTACGGTGATCGCTTGTGACGGTGCTCTCCATCTGATAACAAACATTGCGATTTTCCGTCGCATTGTCGATTGTACTGGTAGGTTAATGCGCTTTAAAACAATTTAAACAATTGGAGCGGTCCGGCTTACGTTTGATGATGAGTACTCGTTCGTTTGTTAGTCCAATTTTGTATCGATTCATCAGCAAAATCAAAAGCCACGGAGATGCAAGAATCGGTAAAATGGCGCGAATTGGGAGCAGACACGTCAGACGCGTTTGAAGCAGCTCCCAATATCTCGCACGGTTATTCGCGGTAAAGCGTAATAACAAGTAGGCCCACCCTATCAAGGCTACATATAATCCAAGCTCCCTGGGCTCATCCATCATTGAATCTAAGGACTACTCCGAGGATGACTCTCTTACTCTTTCCCAGGGTAGAAGAATATAGAGGTAGGTAGTGCCACTCTTTTTCTGACAACGGTAAAGATTTGGATGATGATGTTAATGATGATAATGGCGCTCCGTTTTGTAACAGGGTGCGGCCGAAGCCACCTAGCCCTCCAACACAAAAATGCCAAAACCTTGCCCCCCCCCCCCTCCCCTTAACCACTTCCCCTGCGGCTCCACCAATCCAACAACAGCCTCTTTCCCACCTTGACTCCTGCACCCTCTTCCCTCCAACCCAGAAGCCACCTGATGGCCTCCTCCCCCCTCTCCCTCTCCAATTCGCCCTACCCTTAAGATCCTCCAGCCCCCAGCAACCTACCAGAACATGCTCCATCGTTTCCTCTTCCTCTCCACAGATGCCACAGATAACATCTTCATCCACTCCCCCTGCTTTCCATTCCTAGTACCTTCTTTCTGAAACTACTACCTGTTTTCAGCGATTTATCGCCAGAGGGTGCTGTCGTCAAGTAACAGGAAGCGCAAAGCATCATGGAACCAAAACTATTTAGCGTTACTAAAACAAATTGATCACGATAAGAATACAAAATTAATCCCTTAAATTATTACATATCATAATTCAGATTAGGACATTAAAATAAACGCATGGTTTTTTTGTTCCGAGAACGTCCGAGAAGCCTGCTCATCGGCCGTTCAGACTGAAGCTCCTTCCGTGGTTTACGTTGGTTGACAGTTTGAATCGAAAGCAGAATAAGTTCTTCAACTTCGGGTGTTGCCCACGCAAGAGTGTTTCGTCAATTTCCACAGGTATTGTCGCTATTACCATGGTTACCACAGCAACGATGCCGCCATTTTTTGTTTCAAGTTTCGCATCCTACGAGAACCTGTTAGGTGCTGCCTTCTGGTGCCGTTGGTGGAATCTGGTATTATTTTATAACACGTTTTCAGAAAAGCGTCACTACCTACTAATCTACCCTGCTCTTGCCACTCGCAAAGTGGCCAGGCACAGAATACGTACATATGAGGTAGACCTGTGCACAGCTTGTTTAAGAGCGGTGGCGGCCTATTTCTTTAAAATGTCAGCAGTGGCTACCAGCAGCAGCGTTGTGATTTATGTTAGATGTATGGCGGTGTACAGCAGCGTTTCATAGATTTTCTTCCTAGGCTGAATCGAAAATGCTACCACAACAAAATCATTTAATCATTTGAATCATTTAAATAATAAAGGAGGAAGGGGCGGTTGCGGTGGGGGGGGGGGGGGGTAGAATCCAGATTAAAAATTACTAGTGATGTGAAAATTTAAAAACAAATCTTTCAAGCTGTACTGAATTATGAAATATAAACGCACTACTACAGACACTGCTCAAGTGTGCAGCATAGGAATTTCCAAAGAATTTTGTTACTTTTTTAGATTTTTTTTTTTTTTCATACTTCACAGTGTCGAATTAGCCCATGCAGGAATATGGGGAGGTCCTCACCACAGGAGGCTCATCATGTAGCTTGGGGTCTCCTCTAGTGCAAAAAAATGCACACAAATTGCATAATTCACATACAATGCATAGCAATCCGGTGATTACATAGGAAAAAAAAAAATAAAAAACAAGTCCTCAAAATTTTGGTGGAAAGGTGGCTCCATTTTCTCTTTCCTGGGTAGGCCAACCCCTCCCAATCCGACCCTTATACTGCATAAATGTTGTGAATGCATACAATAAGTTTTGGCAAATACTACTGCCAGTGCAATATATGCAGGTGTGACGATGCCAGGTTATTCCAGTGACGCTGCCACCCTGTCCGACTGGGTACCAAATGAGCAGTGGGTAATCAGGCACCACTTCCTTTGGGTTGTATGTCCAGGAGTGAAAGCTATCCAGGGGCACTCCTTGATATAATGGCACCTAAACTAAATGATGGTTAATAAACTTTATTATGAAGATCATCGTGGTGAGGCTGGTAGGTATTACGTGACACATCAAGGTGAGGCTAGCATGTCAATGAACTGGTTTTCTCCTCAAATTTTCTACATTCACTAAGCATGTGCGCGCTAACGGACTGCTCCTGTGATGTCCTTGGCCTGGACACACCTAAGCCCAGCGTGGGCACCAACGGTAATAACTCACACGGACTACCAGAGTGTAGGCTATAGCTGATAAGAGAGCGAACTTCGTGTTTACTTCTCTTTATATACAATCATAACAGGAAGTCATGTGATGCAACTTAATACTATATACAATGATGGAATAGCCTATTTAGTAGTTAAAGTGGTATCTTGGTAGGGTTAACATATTGACATCAAATTGATGGCTGCCATTGTGGAGCACACAAGTGACGACTCCACAGCTCCGATTGTCTACATCACAGCAATGTTTCTGGGTGTTAGACAAGTGCAGTCTCTCTGTTTGAATTATATATTTACGACTAATCCATCCTTTGGTCGGATGTATTTTCGGTCCGCGCCCACCACTCGCCACATTTCGATCCACCCACGCCATGTGTTACCCCGTCACTCACCCAATGAACTGTAACTGTAAATTGATCGAACTGACCATGTATCGAATTTCAATCATTGCGGCGTGCACTTGTTTACGTGTGCGAGGCAGTCACAAAAAATGAAATGTCCAAAAAACAAATTAACTACGGATACCAGTTAACCCCTCCTCCACCTCCAACCATCGCTGCCGATCGTTAGAGGCCATGGAAACCACCGGCGTATTAAAACACAATTTTGTACGTAAACTGGGACGCAAGCTTTGAAGCTGTACAAGATGTTATATTTATGAAGGAAAAAAAAATTATTTTCGTTACCCGGTTTTCTAAGAGCGCCAACTGCGAGCGTCAGTTTCGTTTTCAGGCCAAGATGAGATAGGACATGACAAGCGCGGCTCAATAATGAAGAATACAATAACTGCTCCCTGTTTAAATTAAAGAAATGGCTCACTCAAAATTTAGAATAGATGGTGACAGTCTCTCAACTGTAGCAGGGTGGTGCGGAATTACGAGATTCAATTTTAGGGCTAGGAAATGAGGAAGAAAACAGGATAGGCAAGGAGGCTTTGCGTTTCCCCTTTTCACTGCTAGAGGCCACTAGCTCCCCGATACTACCATGTAGGTCTATGCACGAGATGAGCATCCCTGCCTGTGGGAGAGAGTACAGAGCGCGGGTGTACGGGTAGTTGCGAGCACTGGGGAGTCAGATTCTATAGGCGTCTTGGTCCCAGCTGTACATCTCTGGCTTCTTACAGACCCGGGTCGATCCTGAAGGGAAGTGTATGTACAGGTTTCTATGAGCAGTACTAGCATTAATTTTATCGTGTTTTAAATGAACTTTCTGCTGCAGATTCGGTTTTAGCAAATCGAAGCACGTTGTAAATTCTCATCCTAGAAACAATTTAGATGGAGTTTCACCCGTGACTGTGTGCGGACAATTTTGGTTTGATACATGAAATTCATTGAGGGATTGCTTAATTGTTTTACCCTCCTACGAGTAGCCTTAAAAGCTTTCTTGAACTCGCGAATATAAACCTCGCCAAAGCCATTGGATTTTGGATTATAAGGTTGCGAATTCCTCTGCTTTTGACAAAGGCTTGAAATTCAGTAGAGTCCACTGAGCACCATTGTCAGTCACGAGTCCCGAAAGTTGGCCACAATCAGCCATGTATTGTTCAAACACTTCGATAACTTTTTCTGATGTTGTTTTCTTTATAAACTGCACCACAGTATAAGCGTCAACAGTTACAATGAACGTTAAACCCTCGACCACCCAAAAATCTGATTGTACGCAGTCAAGAGAGCTTAAAGGTACTTCCCAAGAGTGTTTGGAACCAGCTGTTTTTTCCATTTTTTGTTCTTGGCAAGGGACAAAATTCTAGGTAAGCATCGATTCCAGGCCACCAATATTCCCCTAGCTAACGATTTAATTTTAACGATCCGACGATGGCCGGCGTGAAGATCCTGTAATATTCGTTCACGCAGCCTAGTTGGCACGATTACTCTTAGCCCCCAGAACAGAGTGTTGCACTCAACGGTAATCTCATTCTTGCGAATGAAATAGGGGGTTCTTGATCGTCTACTTTATCGGGCCAACCATGCCGCACATATCGCAGCACCCTGACCAGCACTGAATCTTTAACAATCGCTTTGACTAGGGTGTCATTAAGAATTGGTAAGGATTCCACAGACTCCAAGTACAAAACTTTAAAGGGTTGCCCTCCTCTAAGTCATCAGCAGCTTTAGCTTCGAAGGGTAATCTACAAGGTGAGGCAACTAAAGTGTTACGAGCTGATATCCTGTGAATGGCTAATGAGAGAATGATAATGATAGAAATGAAATGATGGATGTGATGGGGGACGTTTACACGAGAAAAAAGAATGACCTTGAGTTGATATTTCAAGATCATCCTCGTCCTGTCTTCCCAATGAGACACGATACGGCACAGACGTAAATCAGAAAGTTGGACGCAAGCCGACAATATGACCAACCAAGAAAACGGATTCAAAATCAGATAATAAATAAAATAGTTACGATGTTTAAAAGCTAACTCTGAACATGCTGGTTGCACTGCAGTGAAGCCAACTTCTCTGCAGTTGGTTTCACTACAGTGCAGCCAGCATGTTCAAAGTTAGCTTTTAAATATCATCGTAGCTATTTTATTTATTATCCGATTTTGAATCTGCTTTCTTGGTTGGTCATATTGCGTCCTTGCACCCAACTTTCTAATTTACTTATTCGCCGTATCGTATCTCGTTTGGAAGATAGCACGAGGATGACTTTGAAATATAAATTCAAGTTCATTCCTTTTTTCTCGTGAAACGTCCATCACACCCATCATTTCATTTCTATCATTATTATTCTCTCATTAGCCATTCACAGGATATCCGCTCGTAACGCTTTAGTTGGATCACACTGTAGACAGCATATCATGTGTTGAGAGTATACTTCCCGGGGACATGTTGTAAGTCATAGGAGTAACCATTTACTGTAGTT
Organism: Lithobius niger; assembly: GCA_023313725.1. Classification (NCBI taxonomy): domain Eukaryota; kingdom Metazoa; phylum Arthropoda; class Chilopoda; order Lithobiomorpha; family Lithobiidae; genus Lithobius; species Lithobius niger. The sequence continues at coordinate 25,206 of JAHWFP010198801.1, read as the reverse complement.
GCATAGCATAACGCTGTACCTTGCTAGCAGCTATTTGAGGAATACCGTTTTTAGGCCCAAAAATCCACAGCAACGCTTTTGTCTGTTTGTAACGTAAAGTGGTTGAAATAAAGGTACTGGTGAAACTTTTTGACCCCCCACGAAATTTGGAAGATACTATAGCATATTGATTAATAAATTCTAAGAAACTTTGCAAATTGGGAATATTGCGCAGATTTGGAGCGTCAGTTACTGCCTCAATCACTTCGTGTAAGTTTGTTAACCCCTCCGAATCGATTTTATGACCTAAGTATTTCAGGTCTGATTGAGCAATTTTGCACTTCCCCAGACCCAAGCGAGCCCCTGAATCTTGCAAGGCTGACAACAGCTGATTAAAGCTGTCATCATGTTGAACACCCTTGCCATTAACCAGGATATCATCATAAAATGGTTCACAGTTTGGAATACCCGATGTTATGCTCACCATTAGACGCTGAAAAATACCTGGACTACTAGCCAAGCCAAATGAGCAGCTTTAACAGACCCAAAGGCGTATAACTAAGGCTTCTTGTGATTCTGGGTCAAGCTCCATCTGAAGGAAAGCATCCTTGAGGTCAACCAGACTGAAGGTGTCGTTTCCGGAGAGCTTACCAAACAATTCGGCAGTGGTGGGAACTGGATAGTGGTGTATTTCTAGCTGAGAATTTACAATTGAAGTTTTCTGGTGTCAGCCAATGTTCCTGTAACGGCACAACATCACTAGAATCACAAACCTCTGCAACGCCTTCTTAGGCTCTCAGCAAAGATTTACAGTTACATGAAGCTATTTTGAGATGAGGCTTCATAATGCGGAGAGTTGGATGAGGACTCTCGGGAGATCACCCTCGTTAATAGTGTCTCTGAAAGTTGAAAGAGAGGGGGATTCTGATCGTATTCTCAGGGCTGTAGCGCATGGTATTTGGTTGGGAGGGAGGAACAGGGGGGAGAGACTCACACTTTGCCAACTAGTTTCAAAAATGACAGTAGTGCTGCCAGTCAAGTACTTATGATAGGCTCCGGCAAACCCAGTTAGGGGTCTGGGGGAAGGGGAGGGAGGGGTTGCCGATTAGGTTGGCTTAACTGCACAATTAGGACAATTTGGACAATTAGGCTACAATGAATGACCATGACTGCTGTAGGGGAGGGGGAGGCAAAAAAAATTTTTTTTAATGGACTACTGTATCAAAAGGTGAAAAATAATGAAATCTTTCACTCTAAGTTTTATCCTAAACAACTAGGCTTAGAGGTATTACTGCAAAAAACTTTCACATTTTAAAGCAACAACATGCTCCAGTTTATAACAAAGGAGGTGTCGAAAGACTGTTGGGATGGCAACTGAACGCCCATGATCCCAACACATTTCGCTCTCTAGCGACCAAGACCGCCGCAAGCTCGCTAGTCGGAAGGCCATGTGGCTTCACATCAGCCAGTCGAGCCACTGTATCAGCAAATCAATAAATGGTAATCAAAGCGCAAAATCAGCTTTCAACTCATTCCAATCAGATGGGGGCTATCCAGGGCAAGAAGGACTAAAGAGCGAACCCAACAATTGGCGCTAGTCAGGTTGTTTCAACAGGATAATTGGACATCGGCCATCGGATATTTGGTAAATAATCATGAACTTTGACATGGCCGGCGAAACCTTTTGAGTTGAACCAGGCGTGGGAAAAAGGACCAGCATTCTAAAGAAATCTACAAATCTAAGGTGAGATCCACCCAGTGTAATTGTTTTGGCGGGACCCCACAGCAAACATTATGCAGCGAAAATCATTTAAATCAAGTTTTATGAACTGTTTTCAAGCATTTTGGAATTTTGTTTCTCAAACGCCACGAGGTGACCAAATCATCTTTGGGAGTAGGAGTTGTAACGCAGCGCAACAAAAAGAAGTCCTAGGGATTCCCCAACTGTTCATTACATGCACGTAATGAAATTGCACGACTGAATATTTGTACGCAAATTGCATTTACCCAATGCATTTATTGAATAAAGACACGGAATTTTTAAAAAATTCTTAACTAAGTATTGACACTTTTCATGAACTGCGTAACCGACGCAAAGCTAGTGCATCATTGTGCCATTCATTTCCAGTGCCGGATATACTTCCGAACACCGCCATATTGGTTTTTTTTTAAATCGCATTCCTAAATCTCAAATATCGCAATCGATTCTCCATTTAAATTTACTCCGAGCGGATATTTAACTTTCCATAACCCATTTGCAGAGAGCCACCGGCACTCACCAAAAGCCCCAGCAGCAGTACCAACACCGTCAACAGCAGACGCAACCACAGCAGCAGCCCAAGAGCTCGACAAAGACATCAAACGACCAACTGCAACAGCTTAACACTGCAGCAGCATCATTCGAACCGCGACCATCCACTCTACAGTCGGACGACGAAGCATTACAGCAACGAACAAGTCGAAGAACTTCTTCCAGAAGATCTCCGACAAGTCCATTGCCTTGGCATGTCGAATGCTATAACTGCAAAGAACTAGGTCACATCTCTGCATTCTGCCAGAGACCACAGAGACCCAGAGGTAATAACATACCTCCAGAGGGAACCGAGAACCAAATTATGTACGTTGAACCATCTTGCAGCAAGAATTCAATGTACACCGTGGTAAACGGCATCAGCTTTTACAGTGATCTGGACTCTGGCAGCAAGGCTTCAGCCATCAAACTAAAATGGCTAGATACCATTAACTTGACAGCAACTCATCATCTGGACAGGTACGAGGGTCGCCCACCTACCTTCGCTGTTAGAAGAATTGGCAAGCGACCAATCGGCCAAGTCAAGCATCCGATCGTCACACAAGGACGTCACCTGAACCAACTGTTCGCAGTCTATCAAGAGTTAACCACTGATTGCATTCTAGGAAGGGATTACCTAGTTAAAGTCAAACTGCGCGTTGACCACGCCAACGCCATGGGCAATTTTGACGGAGATGTTAGAGACACACTTCCACTCCTGCGACGCAGCCAACACAGCAATGCCGATCCAAAACTCTGCTTGGTTCGGGCAGACTGAATTGGAACAGCAGAAGCTCAACCAACTAACAGATGACCAAATTGGGACTCTTGAAGATCTACTTAAAGACTATTCGGACATCTTACCAAGACTACCAGAGAAAATTTTGGACATGGAGTACAAGATCAAACTTCAACCAGAAGTGAAGCACGTTTATGAACGAGCATACACAGCGTCACCCCAAATTAAGAAGGAAATTGGAGCGATGATCGATGAACTCAAACAATCAGGAACCGTTGAAAAAAAACAGAAAGTCAATGGGGCTCACCCATCTTTCTAAAGCGTAAGAAGAACGGCGGAAGCTTCCGTCCAGTTCTAGACTACAGGACTCTGAACAAACACATCGAAGTAGACAAGTTTCCTACGCCCAAAAAGGACAAAATATTTCATTTTTTAGCAGAAGCTAAATACATTTCCATACTTGATGGAGAATAGGGGTTCCATCAAATCCCGCTCCACTGGACAGTCAAGATTGTACGACCTTTGTCTGTCACAAGGGCTCGTACAAATTTAAGGTACTTCCGCTCAGCCTTAAGACTACCAGCCAGGTATTTCAACGAGCGATGACTAACATCCTGGGCTCATAGGTCACGCATGTATCATTTACATAGATGATGTTATAGTGGCAACGAAGGCATGGGAAGACCACAAACAAGCCCTCACTACAATCTTTGATTGGCTGAGGATGGCAGGTTTTACTCTCAAGCGCAAAAATTGTCACTTTGGCATCCCTGAACTTAAAATTCTCGGCCTAAAGGTTACAGCAGACGGCACAGAACTTACAAAAGATCGCATGTCCGAGATCAAGAATGTACCAAGACCTAGCAACAAGAAAAAGATACAAGCATTCCTTGGCTTCTGTGGTTATTTTCTAAAGTTCATCAGACACTTTTCGAAAATTATAGCTCCTCTTCATCAGCTCACCAAGAACGACCAACCCTACAGGTAGACCACCAAACTGCATTTGAAGAACTAAAGGGAAAACCCCTAGGAGAAGGGATATTGTCACTCTCAAACTTCGAAGACACCTTCGTCATCAAGAGCGATGCGTCCAGAGAAGGCCTCGGAGTAGTCCTCACTGAATGTATCGACGGAGAGGTGAAGACAATTGAATTTTGGAGTAGGGTACTCAAGGATCGAGAGTGCAAATACCACGCTTTCTAGCTTGAAGCTCTCGCAGCCGTAAAAGCTGCAGAACATTGGGAGACCAACATTGCAGGTCCAAGATTTCTCCTTATCACGGACACCAGGTGCTGAAGTAGATCTTGTCCAACTACAAGTCGTCTGGGAGAACCGCAAGATGGTATATTAGGTTACATACCTATGCTTTTGATGTCATTCACCGACCAGGAGCTCAAAATGTCGTAGCTGACGCCTTATCAAGGAACCCAGTGCCACACAGCTAAGAAGACGACGAATACCTAAGCGACACAAAAGTAGAGGTAAAAGTAAAAGCCCATCCGAAGTCGGACGCTTCAAAAGGCTTTAACCAGAAATTAGCTCTTATATTCAAAGGTCCATACAGTGGCAAAACGCAAGTCTACGGACAACTATCTACTTTTTAATATGCAGAATCGAAACGAAAAATGCCATGAGCACGTCTCCAACATTTACCCATACTTCAAGTCTTTGGGAGGCAGCACCGACGAAGAGGGCAGTGTTCGCGTTGGTGACCCACCCAACTGGGCATCATATCAGTCAAGTAGGGATGACGAGACACAGTCATCTGACCACAGCAGAGTGAGCAACTGGTAACAATCGACACAACGTGTTTGTATGAGACGGACGAGACGTCTATGGGAAGAGCGACAGCAAACTGTTGCGGCTTCGACTGCAGACAAGAGCGACACAATTGTGATCAGCAGGAGCAGTAAATGAGAACAAAGTGAAGCACACACTCACAGACATTATGTGAGTCCAACACATTAATAAATAGACATAAATCGCTGGAAAAAATGCTAAGGGAAATTAAGCCAACAGCGAAAATCATACACTAGAAATAACGTAGTTCAGTAAGCCACCTTTATGCTCTTACGTTT
>JAHWFP010198801.1:7001-19720 GCA_023313725.1 Lithobius niger | reverse complement strand
TGTGCGGTTTTAATATTTTGGGTTCGATTCGATTTCGATCGATTTTGGGGAAGAACATCTCGATTTCGATTATTATTCGATTTCGAAATTCAATTTTTTTCTTTTTCGATTTTAAAATATTATTTTTTTTCAATTTTTATCAATAAGGGCTGTTACTCCAATACATTGAACTTTGAATTATGTCTTCATTTAATGCGCAAAACTACATTTTGGTTTTAACACAAAGTTAGAAAGCAAGCTTCCACCTTCCCCCACTCCTCCTTTTACGTAGCACCATCCTTAGATTTTATTTAGTCAAATTAACTTCATATATTGTGCAAGTTTGGCAAATTATTGACCCTTATTAGTTGATTGCTAAACTTACACTGGCATGTTGTAAGGCAATAACTACACTATTTTCACAATGATTAACATGGTACCATGCACAGTTGCCATATAAAACGATGTCATTACATATTTTTGACTAAAGTTAATGCTTTACTTGATTCAAATTTGTTTGTTAAACTTTATTCAGTGTATTTACTTAAAAATTTTCATAAAATCGAAAATAATTCATCTCGTTACTCGATTTTGATTCTGACGGATTAGATTCGATTTCGACAGCATAATAAAATCGAAATCGAATCGAAAGTTTCGATTTTCGCACAGTCCTAATTTCTAGTGTATGATTTTCGCTGTTGGCTTAATTTTCCTTAGTCCAACACATTCACAAACGTTAAGTGAATAACATAGAGCACCACAAACATTCCGTCATGTATGACCCTTCACAAAATGCAACACAAACATTCAGTGCTGTGCAACACACAAAGTGCATAAACGATAGTGCAACTGTCATGGTGACCCTTACATAGTGATTAAATGAACGCAATCTTATTTAACCAGTGCTATAGAATCAATGTGTATTTATTCATAAAATAATCTTTTCTTCCACAGAATTTTGTAAATGGAGTGTGTTGTAAGGGTACAGGTTGAAAGGGAAGCTGACGTAATGGAATTGTGTAAGAGGGTAACTGGAAAGCGGCTGGGAGGGAAGTCTAATAATAACAAAACATTTGTTGTGAAGTCACAACCGGACAGTGAAGGGCCCGAAGGCCACTAACACAGCCGTAGTTAAGCGTGATGGTTTAAATTAACACACATAAAAACAAGCTGGTATTAAAAAAAAACCCAATAAAACAAAGCGTACCGAGCAAAGCAGCAGCGTACACTGAGGGTCAAATTCGACAAAACCCGGAAAGGTCTACCCACCTGACCAATTTCCTAAAACTGGCCAGAGTAGGTGCTACGACAAAGTCCCATGGCAAATGGTTCCATGGATCCACAACACGATTGCAAAAGAAAAACTTATGGCAGTCAGTCCTAGAGCGGCCAACCACCAGCTTTAGTGGATGGCCTCTGGTTCTCTCACAACCACAATTAACAAAAAACTGTCGTCATCAACATCAAACAAGTTATTTAAAAGCCCATACGCGAGTGAGAGGTTTAGCAATCAACATGTGACTTTCAAGTGTTGTAAGATTCAGATGGTTAAGATGCTCATTGTATGATTTGTTGTAAAGACCTGGGACTGTAACCCAGTTGCAGTGATGCAACATGCAGTTCATGTTGCAGTGCACTGCCCTGGTGACATTGCAGTGTCATGTGCAGTGCACGTTACTGATGCATCTCCCACCCAAAACATCAGATTAACAAAACACTGTTTTCTTCCTTACACGCAATGAAGAGTTGAATAAGAATTTTTAAACGTTCAATTTTCTTTTTCGATTGAAACATCTATTTTCTTGGTACATGCTGAGTGTAGCACTAATATAAACAGTCACGTCTGAAAGTGCAATAACTTTATTGTCAAACCAAGCTGGCAGACCCTAAAGCGATTACATATATATTAAGGATAAAAATAAAATCTAAAACATTCAGTTACTGTACATGTGCAGCAAATATAAAATACTACTATGCATTTTTTTTACATAAAAAAGTTTGGAAAAATAAAACTTTTCACAATTGTTTTCTCACTTTACGATTCTTTCAGCTCTGAGCCACACCCAGCTTCAAGTTCATTGTCATCAATGTTCCAAAGATAATCATGTTCTCCTTCAGTGCGTTGTTTCATCCGGGTACATTTGGGACAAGGTTTTTTATCATTCATACATTTCTCATGGAAAACTGCGAGGCATACTTCACACTAAAAACACAAAAACCACATGAGCAAAGAATTGCATAAATGTAACAAATCGCTGCAAATATTTTAAACTGTTTTACTTGTCTTCCTCTTTCCTTCAAGAATTAGAGATATAGTAGGCTACTTTCACTTTGGTTTTTACTTTATTAACTAGAATAGAACAAACATTCAAAGTTTCAGTGTAAGGGGGTCTCTCTAACTGGGCCAACAGTTCAATGTCAATGATAACCTTTGTGGTAGTAAAAAATTAAGTGGATTGGGTGGTAGTGTAGGTAGCAATTATGCTGCTGCATATTGTTACTGATACTGGTTCACCTCGTGCAGCTCCATTAAGATACACTGGTGGGAAAGTGACTGTCGGATTGTTTGTCCACTTTTGCATGGCACCAAATGCGGTTTGTTGTTGGCTACAATTAGTTCAACCCACAACCCATTGGGAGGTATAAAAGTTAGGGCTATGGAGCCAAGTATCAATTTTTGTATCGTAAGACTAAACAGACGTATTGCATGCTAACATAACCAGCCAAAACGATGACTCCTTATAGCAGCAGGATGCTGGACAATTATATCACGTCTTTTGTAAATGTTCAATGATTTATTAAGATTATTCAGACTACAACGAACAAGGCATATCAAACAATTTAAACTTGGTTTCAAATTTCCAGAATTAGATTTTGGTGCTTTTCAAAGAAAACAGAAATTTTTAATTCTAATATTAGTTTTTACTATCTTAAAACCTCGATTATCCAAACTCCGATTATACATACTCCCATTTTTACAGAATAGTTAGAAAGTTGTTTTTTCAGAGAAGGAATAAGCATTGACTTCTCACCACCAGGAGAAGCATCCATCCCATAACCACCGCTGCCATTCCTGACAATCAATTTATTAACAATTGCCTTGAGCGAGAGCGGGGTTGGTGGGTGGGTTAAAACTATAGTATTTTAGGATAGTAAAAACTAATATAACCCTGTAGGGCTGACACCATTTTTTCATTTCTCGAGCGAAAAACCTACGGCCACAACATGGCTGCCATAAACAAGTGGCATGCCTCACGAAAATAAACTGTAATAAAAAAACTATGCGGTCTAGGAGTATGAAAAATTTGCAGACGTATAATTATATTGTAAATTATTGACCAGAAACATAATTGAAACCATCGTCCTACATTTTCATTATTTAAAAAAAATCCTAAACTTAGACTACGTAAACAGCGCTGACGAAAGTTTCAACTTACAGTACTCGGAAACATCCACTCGAAATTCTTCTCGATGCTGTCTGGCACAGCTTTGACAGACAGTGCAATGGTGTAGAATTCCGCTCCTAGGAAGACAAACGTCGTTGCCGGTGCGAGTCTTGACTTGGTGACATTAACGCCTAGGCCAAGGTGTGAAAATAGGGATTATACTTGTCGAGTTGCACAGTGAAAATCGACTTTTCCCTGTTTCTCAGCAGCCAGTTGTCCACGTATGCATGGGCTTTGATGCTGTGCATGTGAAGGAGAGCCAAAACAGGTTTCATCATCCGGGGAAACACGTACGGGGCCGTGGCCAACCCGAATGGCATCGCAGTGAACTGGTAAGATTTACCTCCTGCCACCAGCCTGAAGACGTGATGTACCGACGGGTGAAGAGGGATGTCAGTCCTGAATTTAACGCACAGTTTCAGAATACAGGAATCTCACCAGATTCTGACATTTTTTCGATATGAGCTTTCAGAGTAAAAACCGCTACGGTATTTTTAATGTGAAGAGGGATGTGGAGGTATGCGTCCATGCACTGGTAATAAGTGAAGCTTCCCTGTTACGTCTGCTGGAATGCCTCCTGCGGATTCAAGGAGGGCGTCCCACCTCCTGAACGTGTTGTTCATCAATATGCGACACTGCCAATTCATGCTGTCCTTGTGGAATGACGATGCTTGCTTAAAGAGATGCATGCATTCGCATATCGTGTTGTTTTCCCGAATTCGGGGTTCGCCAGGGTCATTGCCTTTAAAGCTGCGGTGGATGATGAGTAAACTAATTTCCACTTGGGAACTTGCTCTCATACTCGCCCTTAACATCAAGTCCTCTTCTTCAAAACTGTGATGTCGAAATTTTTATAAAGGCAGGGGTCTTCAAGGTGGAGTCCAACTCAGGAGTGCATGGATTCGTGATGTATTCTGCTACGGAGTAAGTCCTGAATCTCTTCTTGTTGGGTGCACCCTTCCCCGTCGACCTGAAAAACCATTTTGCTTTCTTGGGGTCGTGTGGAGGTAAAGGTTTGTTTGCCGATATGGCCTGCTCATCTTTACGTGTGATCGATTCCACATTCAAGAGTTACCGAAACAACACTGCCGATTGTGGGAGGTGAGAAGGTTCAGGATTCGTGTTCCCCTCTTTCGTTAATGTGTCCAACAGTGAATCATCCAGATTCTCACTCTTTTCCGGGCACTCTTTAAAAAAGCGTGTAGGCCTAAAACACCTCGATGAAGTCCTTCCACAGGACGTATCCTTGTCCTTCACTGAAGGGGTCATCCAGTCCCTTTTTCCCCCTTCTTCACTCTAGTTATCACTTTCCGAATTATGGTGCACTTCCGGTGTTCCCCCTCCGTGTTGTTCACCTTGTCTCATTCTCTTCTGTGATAACTGTATATCCGTATTGCAGTGGCGCATCCAGCAATTTTGTTTGGAGGGAGCAAAAAAAAAATATGAAAATGGGCCGAAAGCTGACGTATCTTTAACAGTTTCAATGATTGTTTACGCATTTAAGAAGCCTAATTTCAGAAATTTTCTTAAAAGCAGCAAATTTCTTACCTATTTGTTCAACTTCCATGTAAATAATTTTTCGCACTGGGGGGGGGGGGGGGAACGGAGGGAAGAGAGAAAACACTGGGCTAAGGAACGAATTTGGGTTGTTGCAAGCATTACAACATAAACCACCGAAACCCTACTTGAGGCGAAAAATACAGGCCTTCTGATGACAGTAGAAAAAAATCGAGGTTCTTGCAATTGCTCAGATTTACTGTTACTTTCAGGTCTTGGGAGGGGCAAATACCCCCTTTGCCCCACTCTGGGTGCGCCACTGCCGTATTGTCTTCCTGTTCATGACTACACGATGCGGACACATCGCGACCCACTGGCGACCGGGTGCGATCTGACGGAGACACAGGTTTGGCGACTGAATTGGTGATTTGCAGCTACTAGTTGTTAGCTTGTGGCGACTGGGTGGCGACATTAAGCGCCCCACCGCTAACAAGTAAGGCTGTGCAGATACCAACACTGGTACCGGGACCGGCTGCAGGTACCACTGGTATTGGTATCGGTATCGGACCGGCACCTTGTTAACAAGTACCGGAAAAAGTACCGGCATCGGCTTTGTCTTCCAGAATCGGTATTTTCGCACATTCATGATATGGAATGTTGATCCCAAAACTACTAAAATTTAAGCAACTTTTAAATAAATAATCTGCTAGGTTTTAATCTTGTTGAGCTATAAAGTGTTAGTAAACAATTCCTTTGTAAAAGTGTTACATTTGTTACACCATTAAATTACTGACGTATCAACACATTCTGTATTAAGTTATCATTTGACATCGGCAGTGGCACCGGCTTGGTATCGGCATCGGCACAGTATCGTCAAATGACCAATAGCACCGGAACTGGGACTGGAACCAGGTAAATGGGCACCGGTATCGAACCGGTATTGGGAAAAGTGGCACCGGCACAGCCTTACTAACAAGGAGTTCATTTTATCTAGAAACTGTGTGAATTTTTCCTCACTGTAAGTCACAACAGTTTTGCTTTCATCGCTTTTTGACCTGTGGTCGTTATTGTTTTTAAAACCAGCCATTTTTTGATTCAGAACCGCATTTCCCAACAACGGGAGCGGCCGATCTATTTTTTATCTTATCACCTTCACCAGCTTTTCTTACCGTGCTACTCGGGACTGCGGCCTCATTTTTCTCCGTTTGTTCCGAGCGCACCTTTTGCTTTTTCTTATCACTGTGTACGTGGTCAGCAGTCCTGCCACTGGATTGCTTTCCCAATCCAAGTTCATGTTTATCTTTAGATCTCGAGCTAAATATGTGTCTGTCATCAGAATTTTCCGCTCTTTTTGCGGCAACACTGCGTCCTTTGTTGATCTCCTTGGCGGCGAGACAATTCCGTTGGTGGCAACATTGTCTTCACTGGTACTGTACATTCACATTTAAATTCATACCACCAGTCAAATTTCCTAACGCTAATCCCATGGTGGCTAAATCGGTAGTAAACAACGACGCATGTACTTGTTCCTCGATCCCAGGTAGAATCGGTGGTGGGGGTAACAACGCCTTGAAGTTGTGTAACATGTCTGCCATAAATGACCCCAGTTTAACATCCATGACCACCATTACATTACTGGTAATCCGACTCTCCAGCTGTGTAGAGTTCGAATCAAAAACTGCCGCTGCCTGTACAGTCGCAATCAGTTGATTTTGATTGATCGTGGATGTCTCAACGAGAGGCAACTCTTGAGCTGTCGATGTTGATGGACTCACCGTTTCGTTCACATCTGACCTCGCCACATCAGTCATTGTCCGCCGCCACCTTGTCACAGCCGTCTCGTTGTTGTTGAGAGAAGATCAGCGGCATTTCGGGGTCCCTGCTCATCTCTTCTAACCTTGCATTGATAGAATTAGCTTGCGCAGCTTGTTTTGCACGCTGTGCTGCCTGCTGATCTGATTTTTTCCACGTCTGTAGAATAGCTTTCACGATCGTAGGGTGGTGTAGATCACATAAGTCGCAAGCCTTCGTTACGAAGTCGCATAGTCTGCATAACTAGTGGAAATCTCGCTGTTGTTTTTGACAATTGCACCAATCAATACATTACTCTTCAATTGGGCTTTCAAATTGATTTCAGCTTCCTTCTGTGACATGATTGATGAAACCAATGGCCTTCCTACGTCTCAAACACCAACTTAAAAGCAAGCGAACGCAACGCACGTCCATCCGCGATGGCGTGCTCAAAAAAGTGATGAAGGGATCAAACAAGATGGCGCTGATCTGTAGACAGATAAGCAGCGCGCTGGCGGGAGAGGAAAAAAACTTATGGTGAAACATAAAAATGGGGATTTTTTGTTTTTTATTGAGCAACGAAAGCGTAAAATAGTGATTTTTGCACAATTATTGAAGGTAAGTATTTGAAAGAAGTAAGAAACAGGCAGTGATGTAGGAGTTGATGACGTCACTTTTCGCCTGGCCAGAAAATTGGAATTCCCCTCTCTTGATCGCGGCCAAGATGGCGGCTGTGCATTGTGTTTGTTGTGTGCATTGCATTTTTTTTTTAAACAGGACGAACAATATATCGTCGCTTGGGCTTTTTTGCAGCGGAATTGCGACGACGATTTAACGTCGCTTAAGCCCAAAAGGGTTAAGAATTAAAATTCTGTTTCTTACTATCATCAGGAGCCTATAGAAAACAACTAGGAGCGTGTGTCGGTAACTTCCACTACAGTGTTAAGTCAGGAGCGGCTACAGTGGTGTACAAATTTGTTACCAGAGGTCGCCACCTGCACGAGATGATTAGAGGTGTGCGTCACGTTCTCAATGTTAATTTTCGGTCCTTTGTTTTTAAACAGTAAGTGTTTAACATGGAAACAATATCAAAGTAATAATAAAAAAACTAAACAAACACATAATCAGTTGTTCGTAAGTTGCTCTAACCAACAATAAAATAGAGCGTTGCTTTCGTAGCACACGTCTGCCTCGCGTGCTAAGTTCAGTTTCGATTTTAGACAACTTGGCGCAGGCGCAGTATTGTTGCTCCTTCTGGTGTTAGAATTTCTTACTAAAATCAGCGCTTCTAACATAGACCAGCCACACACGCTCCTAGTTTTCTATAGGCTCCTGCTATCATTAAAAAACACTTCCGTTTAGGCTGACTGTCCAATCGGTGCTGGGTCAAGCCTAAAACCCAGAGCATTAACATATAAAAATAGGTATCTCAATAAACGAAGAACAGAAAAATAGCCACCCTACGTTTTGCTACACCCTTTCATTTGAAGGCAAAAAGTCTTACATGAAGACTTCCCTACACTACTATCGGCCATCATGGGCTCAGCTGAAATGTCATCAACCCTTAGATAGTGACTAGTGAAAATGTTTTTGTTCCTCCAAGAACAGGCCAAAACTACTTCACTCAAAGACACCCTAACGAAACGCCTATGACAAAGCCTGGGCCCCAAGTTCCTGTGCACGCACCCCAGGCGAATGGTCTATTGGGTTGGGTGCCATATCATACGCCCGCCTTTATATCTTGCAAATCCACCTCCCAAGTTTCACAGGAGGCACTGAAAATAAAGAATCCTTGTCCATGTCTAAGAAAAGAGGCGTTCGACACAGGACTACTCTTACACTGTTGAACATGTAGCCGGAAGTTCAGTTGTAGCCAAAAGTTCAGTAACTGCAAATAGAAATGCAAAGCATGATCTGGGCACTGGATGCGTTCTCCCCCGAAGGTTCAACTGTCGGCAAATTACAAATTAGCCTAGATTACAATTGGATGTGGTTGCTCGTATGGCTTCAGTTATTCGCTCTAAAATCAGATGGCTAAATCAGAGTCAGCTTTCACCAGTTGCTCGTGAAACGAATGTGTCCGTCTTCCCTGAAGAGTGCAGCCAGTTCACTTTGTCTTGCCGCTGCTGCCAACGCCACTAAGAAAACCGTTTTCTAAGTCAAATGAAGCAGAGCAGCTGTATGCATCGGCTCGTAGGGTGCATCAGATAAACTCGACAGAACCATAGGCAGGTTTCATTACGGAAATAGCCATCGGACCTCAGGACTAGACGTTTCAAAAGCATAAATGAGTCTTGCAATGACTTTGCTGTCGAATACTCACAGACAGGATGGTACAGAGTTTATAACAGAACGGTGCCCCGTGATGGAAGTAGGAAAAGACCAGACTGAAAAAGTCTTTCTAATAAAACCCCACCTCAAGCAAATTGATCTTTGAAGACTTCATACGTGAGGATGAAGAATTGTGGGATTTGGTGTTGGACCTGACCCTGATGCTGTGTCAGAAGATCCAATGATACATGGAGGGGAATTGGAACTTCATTTCCCACAGATCCAGTTTCCATGGAGCCGTCTACCAGAAAGGAACCAGATGAAGGACCCTTGGGAACAGTCTAATCTTGTTCAGTACCAACTGAAGACTCGAAAAAAGGGGGAAATGTGTAAGTTAGCATCCCATTGGCGGCTACTCTATTATTAAAAGGCAACATATCGTGCGAATCTGGCACTGAACACGTTACGAAGGTTCCATTATCGGAGCCAGTGTTTTGATTACTATTGGACGTGGAGTTTCGTCAGGCCTCTGGTTCTTGACACGACAATAGGTTGGGAACAAAAGAGTAACCATCAACCAGTCCTTTACAAAACCAACATGTTCAATTTCCCTAGAGACACTAAAGGAATTGTGCACTAGCTCCAGAATTACTGAAGACAGCAAAGTGCTGACGACTGCAGAATCAAACCTATGAGACACCTACATGGGTTCTAAAACCCCATCATGTGCTTACATTTTTCACAAACACAAGCCAAGCCTTTCCCTCAAGCCACCGAAAATTCCTTTACGTAAATCTAGCTAGAAGTCGAGGCGAGAAGAAGCTGAGCTTCCTTTTCAACCACAAGTCAGAAACCGAATAAAGGTATCACCAAAAACTACCGCATCTTATCACCGGCTGAAACAAGGCAAGGTATAGAACATGCCAACTGGGAACCTGACATTTGTGAAATATCTAACGATGAAGCAGAACAACATACAACACTCTTTATTAGTTATCAACTCCATTGCGGAGGTCTCAATTTAGCAAAGGTGATAGCCCACTATTAATTCTATCATTCAGTCACATTCATCTTAATAGACACCTTCTTAACACAACGGCCATGTGATGAGCTTTGCTGCTGTATAAACAAAAGGCCACGCGTCAGGAGAGGCTCGACGGTACACTGTAAGGCCAAACTTGCAGTAATTCAAACAATGAGTCCCAGGAAAAGTCCCAAATCTAAAGCTGCACCGATACCAATTTTGCCGATCCGATCCCAATCCAGTTTTAAAATATTGCCGATACCAGTGCCGACTGATACCCAAAATTTAATCCCCCAATTTTTTCATCATTGAGCATTTTTGGGATGGCCTCCGCTTAAATGATGGCGATGATATCGTCAACAAATCAAAACCAGTCCAGAATGTGTTCTCTGTAGTCTATGGTTGTATCATCATATTTTTGGAGACCATCTCGGCCCCTGTGATACGGTAACCCATTGGACCGCCTTTAATTTGCTGATAGAATCGATGTTGGTTTCAGAATCAGTTTGAGGAGTTTGATGATGGGGGAAGGAGGTCAATTTAGTATCAATTGGGTCGATGTCAGCATCATCAAGTAATTTCAGAATGCGTTTGCAAGTTTCTAAACGAGGACGAGGAAGCGGGAAAAAGCTTGACAGCATCGAAAGACACTAAAAAGTAGTCGTCTGGATTAAGCAGATCTTTAAGATTGTAAATGGGTTCTTCAGTGCCTTCAATTGTGTATTTTTTGGTCATAAGTCGTTTCAAAAGTTTGCTGTCGAGTTGTTAGATTGGTGCATTTCTGGCTGAAGTAATTGGCCAGAGAGGGTACCCTGTTTTGTGAATTTTGACTTGTCCGAAATGGAAGGAGGGTTGGGCTTATTTTGGCTGAGTTCGGAAACTAAATCATCAGTTATGATGCCACGAATGGAGGTCTGTTGAAGGTGAACTTTCATTTCGTTTTGGAAGTAGGAAGACAGGTGGGAGCACACCTCTGTGCTTCTTAGTCAAACATCCACAGTGATTTCCATCCACGAGGGCTACAATATATTGCTGTTAAATTGTTCCGAAAGCAAGGAATTGGCCTCATGAACGTTACTAACCTAGCATACACTATGATTGCCGTCTCATACAGCCTGCACTTGTAAGCAAACTGAACCGGAAAAGAATGACAGAATTTGAACGCGCCATAAAGATCAGAGGAGCCCAAGCCGGGGCGGTAGTTTCAAATTCAAACCAAACCTAACAAGACGGACTAGTAGTTTTCGTATTCATATAGACACTTCTGATGACGATCGACATTTCCACTCCACCGAAAATTCAAGTAAACAAGTCAACTTGTAGCCGAGTAACTTGTTTGTGTTGTGGTGTTGTGTTTTCGTGAGTTTTCTCGATTCTTCTTCCCATATCACTTTCTTCCAATCCGAAATTTCCTCACTTGCACTGCTTTACCTGTTTCCTAAAATTTCCCATTTCCATAACAAGGAGCTTAAAAAGGAAAGCAAACAGTGATGTGTAGCGTAAACTTTAAAAAAAGGGTCAGTGCAGAACCATTATCAAAGGACGCAGCAGTGCTAAATATAACTTGTGTCAAAGAAAAATTAAGTCCAGTTTAGAAAAATGGCAATAAAATATTAGGTTACGAAACCAATAGAAAAAACGGATAAAGATGAAAATAAGTATCAGTGTCAAATCCTGACAAAAGACGACTTAACATTCCCATGCATAAGTGACCTATAGGCAGCCGCGAATGAGATTGGGTTGTTGGGTTAATTTTGAATCAGATCTAGATCCAAATCAAGGGCGGATTTAACAAAGAGTGGGGGTTGGAGGTAGGGGTTGGGGGTTGAGCCGTACCGAACGCTAACCTAACGAGACTCGGAGTATTTGAATGATCGCCTGTGGTGTTATATTTGGTGGGGTTTGGGGGGACCTTGGGATATAAAATAATGAATATGCAAGTCAAGAAGGGGACATAAACAGCAAAAAAAAAAATAATAAGTTCATCAGATTTTTAGGTGACAATATAGGGCCTTTTAGGGCTTGCCGATCTCTTCCCTTTTGCCGTAAATCTCCTATCGATCTAAATGCCACATAAATGTTAACAATGCTTAATTCAACTTTCTACACTTGTTTAAAATTAAATTACTAGCCCAGTTAAAGAAACAGTACCATTTTTTAAAAATTGATTCTTACCCGATATGTGAAATCCATTTGAAAAGGATAAATCACTTTTTGACTATTGCACACCTCGCAAATAAATCCTTTTTGACTACAAAGGCGGCATTCTGTCACATGTTTCGTCGCAAAGCTGATGATTTTATGTAAATATTGAGAGAGGCCTCCTCCTGGAACTAACAACAAGTCCTACAACAAAAGCAAAAATATTAACAGTTAGCAACAGTTTTCTAACTTCGGCATTTCTGAATCACAGATTTGTTCACTTGAAATGAAACTGAAAATGACTTGGAAGAAAAAGCCAAACTGTTAGAGAGTCTCAGCAAATTGCGAAGCACCAGGCTACACCAATCGTATGGCAAATTTGCGTTTCATAGGAGAATTTGTTACATCTCAACGATTTAAAAATACTAAGTCAACCAAGGGCAAACTTGTCAGTAATCAGTGAGCACTGTCCAGTTCCACCATATTAACCATTAGTTGTCACAACCATAACACCTTTTGTCAGCAAAGATAGTATCTTTGCTAAAAATAGTGAACCAAGGGCAAACTTG
>JAHWFP010198800.1:82395-121393 GCA_023313725.1 Lithobius niger | reverse complement strand
AAGATGATCCAGATAGCGATAGCGGCGACGATTAACGCCGTTGCCGTTCTCGACTGCCCGCTATCAAGTAAGCGGCGTGGTCGAGTACGACATCGCCCGCCCTGAATTCAGGGGTTTAATTGTATATTTTGTATATTATTATTTGTTTTTATTTTGATCTCATTTTTTTTTCTTATTTTATTTTATTATGTGGTTAAGGGAAATGTCATGTTTTTATGATCATAGATCTCTGAAAGTTCTTCCAAATTAAATTTTCTTATTTGTTTCTTAACTTTCTACATGAAATCTTAAAATTTATTCAAAATTAAATTTCCCTGTTCTTAAAGTTTTCCCATTTTCGTCATTTATTTATCATGACCAAGTACATTAAATTTATACTTCTTAAATCTATGATCGTACAATATATTTTATATGTACTAATTTTGATCATTTTTATTTCAGGAATTGTTTCATGTTTTTGTATATAGTCAATGTTCACTGTTTTAGTATTTTATTGTTTGACTATTTTCCATTTATGTTGCAATTTTATTTTATGTTATGTATTCTACCAGAACCCTGGAGTTGTTTTCTTGCTGTATATTTCATTCTGATTTTACTTTGTTTTGCAACATTTATAATTTGCTTATATTTTCGTAACTGTGACTTACCGTAAAGATTTAATTTTACGTCCAAATTGTTTTCGGTTACTAAATTTTCTTCGGTATAATTTTCTTAGTCAAAATTACTAAATTAATTTTTTTAAATGTCAACCATTTAATAATTCCAATTTTCTTGAATTTTCTTTCATCTGATAAAATTTATTTCAAATTTTCCTTTCTACTGTAACTTATGGTTGCGACATGGTTGTGATTTTACATTTTTATTTTATGATTTTCCATGTCCTGTCTGCTTGCAAATTATTTTACTTAAACCATTGTTTCAATTTTCTGTGATTTGTTATGTTTTTGTATATATTCTCATGTTCATTTTATCATTTGCTTATGTCATGTAAATATTTACGTTTCGTATGGTATATTTATACGTGTTTACGTATATTTTTTTTCCGTATTATTTGTTTGTACATATTTCTTATTTTCTATAAATAATGGTATTTTCCTAAACAATCTACGAGTTTCTGTCTACGAGTTATTTTACATTACATCCTGAAACATATTAGACTTAAGCTAGTTTCATGTATTTTATGCGATGTAAACGTGTTCAGTATCATGCACTGTGAGAATCAAAACTGTGTAGGTGACTGGTCTAGCAATCATGCATTGGTTTCGGAAAGGAACTTCCGTTTTTACTCACTAGGGTCCCCGCTTGCAGAGCGCGTGAACGCTCCGTGACGGTGACGCCATGTTTTCTTTGTTCTCCGTTGGATACGCAAAGAATTACTCATCCTCAACGTTTGCCTCTTCCCACTGCTGACACGGCCTGATTGCTGGGGTAGTTTTACTGCTACGGGTATTATAACTGTGCGTAGAACCAAGCATTCTTTGTTTATTAAGTTCGTAATCTATTTTACGGTATTTATTTTGTAAATAAGCGGCCGATTTTGGCTCGACGCGTTTGCGTTTCTTGGTTGAGCTCGTTTCTGAATCGCTAGCTGCATCGTCAGGCTCGGAAGGCGTAAATGTTGGTGGTTGAATCTCCGATAAATGGTCTGTTGGATCTTCCAAAAGTTTTGTTATGTACTGTTGTAATTTTATTTCAGCTTCCGTCAAGGTACCGTTAAGCTGCTCTGATAAATCCAAATCGGTAGGTCCATTAAAAGGAACAGGTTGGTTATTCGTTCTTAGGAACCATGGTCTTAGATTGTTCACATGTGCGCGAACGACTTTTAATGGATCCAGAAAATGTAAAATATGAACGATAACATCATTAACAAATTCCATAACTCTGAACGGTCCCGTCCAAGCACGAAGTAATTTTGGAGAAATTTGTTTGATTGGTAAGAAGTTGCGTAATAATACGTAATCATCTACTATATAGCGGTACGGACGTGCAGTGCGATCATAAAAGTTTTGTTGTCTGTTAACTGCTATCTAAGTATGCGCTCGAGCGACTTCGAATGCTGCTTGTAGTCTACTCTCTAGACGTACTATAGTGTCGTCACTATCATAGCAGATTCGTGGTGCTTCGAAAGCTAATGCACTAGGCAATCTAAATTCTGAACCATGATGTAAATAGTGTGAGCTAATTAGCGTGGTTGAATTAGGACACGCATTTAGCGCTACAGTCACTAATTCTAAATACTCGCACCAATTTTCTGGACAACTTGCAGAAATTGTACGCACGATGTGTTAGGAGTGAAGTTTATCTGTTTAATATTGAACAAATTTAACAATCTTGCCACAATAGCATTGTTTATCTCACTTCCGTTGTCTCCGCGCAGTTGCACTGGTGCTCCAATCTAGCTATGAGGTGAGAAAACAACTTATTGGCTATTGTTTCTGCTTTCTTATCTGGAATTCCGACTGCAATTACGTAGCGACTGAAGTCGTCAATTAACGTCATTATGTAGACGTTCTCGTGAACGCTTTTATTCAAGGGTCCAATGAGATCCAAGCTCCATGTATGACCTAGTCTCTGTAGGGGTTGATAGGCTCTTAGCTTAGCCTTTAGTGGCTTGTTAGGCCTAACGTAAGGTTGACATACTTGACAAGTTTTAACGTAATGTGCGATATCGTCCATCATTTTAGGCCAATAGCAATATAGCACTATTAATTCTTTAGTTTTAGTGGCTCCGCGATGTCCGGTGCCAGGTGTGGAATGGAAATCCCGGATACAATAGGTCCGTAGAGATTTTGGTATACACATCTGTGCTAGATTCTGCATACAGCCTTTATTAGAGTCTGCTAGTCGAATTCTGTATAGAATTCCGTCATAATCTTTATAAAAGATGTTTCGCTTATAAAAGCGTCGATCAGATCTTCAGATGACTGATCCTTAAGTCGTTTAATTATTTGGCCTAAGAATGGATCGTTTCGTTGCTCTGCCGCTAGGTGTTGTCGCGTCTAGTCAGGAAACTGACTGCCCAACACATAGACCGGTATCTCTATACGAGATAGCGCGTCGGAAACTGCTAGAAGTCTGCCCGACTTATGACGTAAGATGAATTCATATTCCCTGAGTTGAAGTAAGACTCTTTTTACGGGGGGGGGGCCGGCCGGAGGCACAATAAAGATAGCAAATTGCTAAATGGGAATCTGTGGTTGAGAAAAACATCTTACCAAGTAAATAGCAACGAAATGAATCTATACAATATATAATCACTAGAATTTCCCTAGTAGTGGTTGTTTCCTTCCGTTCCGCCTCGGTGAGGGTTCGGGAAGTGTAGGATAACGGATAGTTTATAACTCCGTGATATTGACTTAAACAACCTCCGATCGCTACTCCACTAGCGTCAGTTTCAAGGAAAAAGGGTTTAGAAAAATCTGGGTGCTTAATCGTTGCAGCTTTTATCATAGCTCACTTAAGTTCTTGAAATGCTCTTTCTTCATTTTCGCCCCACAGAAATTTACAGTATTTCCGTGTTAGCCTGGATAAAATTTGTGACATTTCGGCGAATGAAGGAATGTGTCACCTATAGAAATTTACCATACCTAAAAATGAACAGACTTGTTTAGGTGTCTTAGGCGTAGGATAATGTTGCATAGCCTTTGTTTTATCGCTATCGGGTTGTATCCCGTTTTCGTCTAGACAAAGCCTAGGAATTTAACCTTTTTGCATGCAAATTCACACTTTTCAACGCTGAGTTTTAGTCCTGAACGAGCGACTAGTTCTAGTGCTCGATTCACATGACTGATGTGAGTTTTAAGATCTGGACTACTCAGGAGACAATCGTCAAGATAGACGGTACAATAGGCTCCTAGCACGTCTGCAAATATTTGTTGTGCACAAAATTGGAAGTGCGCAGGCAAAGTTTTAAGGCCCATTGGGAGCCGGTTAAAGAAATAGGTTTTAGAGTTAGCAGAAAAGCCCGTCTTAGGTTTAGCAGATTCCACTAATTTAAGTTGATAAAATCCAAACTTAAAGTCTAAGCGTGTAAAATATTTAGCTCCGCTAAGGTGAGCCATACTTTCTGTCACAGTAGGTATTGGAACACTTACACTTTCAACGACAGAATTCAAGCCGCGTAAATCTACGACTACGCGATAACCAGTTGGCCTTCTCTTTATTATTAGACAAGGATATAACCATCCTGATTTTCCCTCTTGAATTATTCCTACTCTCTGCATTTCGTCAATATATTTATCCAATAATTCACGTTGGTGAAAAGGAACTCCGTATATTTTAGAATTTACTGGTTGTGATTCGCCAGTGTCTATAGGAACTTCGTATCCCTCATAACATTCTAAATCAAAATCGTTTTTAGAGAATGAATCTTGATGATTTCTAAGCATATCTAGAAATTCTCCCGTTTCCTCCTTGTTTAAATCTGGAAACGTGAACCTATGTTTTAAAATTTTCCATTCCGCATCGAGTTCTGCCTTGGATTTTTGCTTGGGAGCGTCAGTGAGGCTACTAACTGACACCTCCGATGGGCTTTCACTCGGTTTGGATTGATTTTGGGAAGGCTCAATGGGACTTTAGATTTGAGATACCTCGATGGGACTTGGGGTGGGCAAATTTGAATTTGACGAAGCTAAAGAAGCGTAATCCTCGTACTCGATAATAACTGTCGTGTCAAATCCATTAAGATTTATGCACATAACTGGAATAATACCTGTGGGAGTTGTGTTAACAAGACTGTGAGCAAGATGTACAGGAAACTCGCCGTTTTCAGGTTGGAATACTCCTGTCTGTATTTCTGGGTATGGAAAATGTAAATTTCCCGTTATTCTACTCTCACAATTTGATGGAATTATTTCGTCTTGTAACAAAGATACAGTAACATCTATTAAATGTTGTTTAGGTGTACAATTCCATGTAGGTTTAGGATTATCATCGGTTCTATATCTGTAGCTACGTTGAGTGACGCTACGTAAATGTAATTGGGTTTATAAAATTCCCTGTTTATTATTTCCTTATTTTGATTATAAGCAACATGAGCTAATTCTGGAGTCGACGACATTTGAAATTTTAAATCGCCTATAGTTAAGACGTTATCTGGGCAATTTAATGCTAACGAATCTGATTTATTCGACATGAAATCGTATCCCAATAGCACTGAAATGTTACCAAATGAACCATCAGGAACAATAATAAATTCTTGATTTCTAGAAAATTCACACTTTTCTGTAGTTGTTACTATTTTCCTATCAGTTTTAATCTGACAATTACTGACCCCAACCAAATTGACTGGTGTGATCATCGGAATTAAATGGCGTTTAACTCTAAAATCCTTAAGCATGCTTTGTGCTGCTGTGTTCGTAATTAACGAAAGTGAAGAACCTGTGTCTAATAAACAAATTTCTGGCCTATTACCAACATCAAACACTAAGTGTGGACGTGAATATTTAACCTTAGTTTTATTTAAACCTGTGTCCACTTGAACGTTATCAGTGTTAGGTGCTGTTTGCTCCGAGTTGAGCGATGCCTCTCCTTGCTGCTCCGACTCGTGGCTATGGTAAAATTCACCCACATTAGTCAGTGGAGAAAGTGTTAGCGACGCGACCAAAGCCTGCTTACCACTGATCTGTCTGTATTCATCTGCGAGTTCCAACTCAAACAATGAAGCAGAAATAGCATAACAATTCATTTGCGCGAACATTTTTAATGCTAATAATTTCACATTTTTTAGGCAGTTACCCTATAGTATGTCTTTATTGTTAATACATTTATTGTTTAATGCTTAATAGTGTGTGTTATTTCTGCATTACCAAATTTGATTAAACAGGAATGATTTCTCTTTCAAAAATGTTCCTCAAAAGAGCCGTATTGGTTTGGCCTTTCAAAAGCCCATTTTGAGGAGCGTTAGAAGCAGGTGGGGTATGGAGGAGGGGGAGGGGGAGAACAAACTGTAACGAGTGTCTTACTTCAATCCTTACTTGACGCTTTCAAGCCAAAGTTGTCAAACTTTCCGAAACTCTTGACAGTCAAGCCTGTTCAAACACTGATTTCGTGTGGCCAGCATTAACACACGGTTCCTCCAATAATGAATGTCCTCTCCCCCCCCCAAAAAAAAACAATATCCTATCGTCTCATTCAATGACGTTCGCTGTGACGCTGACGTTTACGAAAAGCAAACTGCAAATCCGGAGTGATTCGTCTCATTGTCGTCTGTGAGAAATTGGTACAGAATCGTATTCGTTTACGGCACGTGTCACTTTTCAACAGGTGCAATGTCGTCATTTCGACAAAAATCATGAACATTTTCCGAATTTCTGAAAGCGTAAATTCGTCGCATTTTTACGTACTGTACGTGCGTCCGTGCATTGCAGCAAGGCTGTCGATTGAATAATGGTTGTGATCGTACGGTCTTTTCATACCGTCAACTAATGCACACAGTTCATGGTTTGACAACATCGTAGTATTAACAGCATAACTGCAGCCAAGCCTGCATATCAGCTTTACGTTAACTCTTCGTTGATATTTTTCGTCCTTCACAGAATGGTATGAAGCGTTATCCATTGTTCGGATTTCGTTTGCGTGGCGCAGTCAAACACCCAAAACTTACTCTGAACTCTGTTCTGCAACGAACGCTGCCCAGCAATCGTGTTTCTTTTGCAAATCGACGAATAGATTTCTTTTGATCCTGTTGGCGCGGTTGGCTGTAGACATTCATTACAGTTTTCTTTTGGGAACTCGAAAGGCACCTTCAGAAGCCATCGATTGAGCTATTGTTGTCATCGCCGCCATCTGGGAACTACTTCCGTTTGGAAGACAAGTGGCTGTCAAAGTTCGCGATCTGCTAAAAAATGCTAATCGACTATTTTTTTGTGTTTCATGATAATTATGTATGGCGAAGTACCGTACCTGAATAGTTTCTAACATCGTTTCATCCCTAAAACGTTTTGGTTGATGCTGAGAAAACACGTACTATGTTAAGCCTAACGTCGTAATACAATTTCAACGCAAGCGTGAAGAGGCTCTATCGCATCGCTAATCTCTCTCCACTGACTAATGTGGGTGGATTTTACCATAGTATCAACCTCAGACGCTAGATGGTGCTGCGTGTACCACCTGTTGCCCGGTTGAGCGGAAATGCTCGTGAGCAAGTTTCCTCGCTCTCCCAACGATGAGCGTTTCGCTGGTGACGCATTTGGGTCGGCAACATTTTTGCTGTCCCAAAACGTTAAGCAGATTGTAGGCTCGAATGTTCCTACAACTGTTGGAATTCTAATTTTCCAATCTTTCTGCGTTGTTGGTGAAATACCGATGGAAGTGCCCGAAGGCATTTTAGCTCCACCTTTATAAAATGAATCATCCGTATGCTTAAACTGAACTGTGCGTTCGTGACCTAATAAAGGAATAACTATCGGCTTTTTAGTATCAACTGGGTTTAATTCTGAATGAAAATTTGTAGAATCCAAACCATCCTCGAATAGAGTTACTATTACTGAGTCACAAGTTAAATCGTAGTTATCGTTAATTGTGTCTAAAGCACTTGTAAATTCATTTACGAGATTTTTGTTACTCTCTATAGCCTTTGCTACATATTTTGATGGAATTTTGCCAAAATAAGACGCTAAACGTGGTAAGGCTAACGTGCGATCTGGCAAAGCAAGTTTTTGCTGGTGCCATTCGACGTTTGAATACAACTCAAGCATTAATTTATTTGCAACTTCTGAAAATAATGAAACGCATTTTACGTTTAAAGAATGAGTATTATTTACCTCATGAGTTTGATTAACAGGAGTTTGAGCTTGAACTGAGCTGACGTGTGGATTTTGATCGTCATTATTTCTCTGTTCTGACTGATTTAAGTTTAGTTCTGAATCCCTGTTCACATTCAGACTACTAGCTAGTTTTTTGAATTGCAACCATTTTGACATGAGTCATTACCCTAATTTACGTCTGTAACGTGTTGTGGAACACGGTTTTGGCCATTGTTATTTTGCCGTTGCTGATTTTGGTTTTGATTTTGGTTCTGATTTCTATTTTGGTTTTGGTTCTTACCGTAATTATTATTACCGGAATTTTGATTTTGTTGTCCGTTATTGTAACCATTGTTACCGTTATTGCCAGTGTTAGTTTGGAATGAGTAAGGGTTATTTTTCCTGTTGAACTGAATAGAATCCCTATTGTCAAAACCAGAAAAATAATTTCCGCGTTTACCACGGTTATTTTCCCTGTAACGGTTACCTCCGCGACCGTTTTTGTTGTTAGATTTATTTCTTGGAAATCCTCCTTCTTGTTTAGTTTTCTCCCAATGTTGTTGGACTGTATGTAAGTTGCCTTTTGTACGACATTCTCGTTTTTGATGCCCTGGGCTGAACAACGGTAGCAGATTTTACCTTGGTTTACGTTAGTGTTAACTGCGCTAACTTTAGCTTCGACTTTTTTAGATTTAGCGTTGCTAAGCTTAGTTATGCCTTTCTCTAAGGAATTCGTTTTGTCTAGCATTGTGCCAAAAGCTAAATTGTTTGCATCCATATTAGAAAGTTGTTTAGTGCCTGATTTATTTGAGTTACGATCATTTTCATCGCCTTGGAATCCAGCTAAAACTGAACGTTTATAAATGGCTGAATTATACGTATCCCTGAACGTAGTATGCATTTGTGATGTTACATGAGTTTCAATTTTCTCGTGGCATGGCGTGTAAAAATACTGAACGCATACCATCATCCTTAGCTAATTGTTTAAAAGCTCGCTGTGCATCCGAATCGGAAGGTTTAACTCTCCAAAGTTGTGAAGCCATTTTCTCTAGCCTGGCAGCGAAAAGTTCGATAGTTTCTCCCTGTTTGAGTCGCGCCGTGTGGAACGACATAGGTGTGACGATTTCGCCTCTGCAACCAAATCTATCGATTAAAATTTCTTTAAAACTGTCCCAATTTCGGGATGTGGCTATATGCGGATTCATGGCTAAATAAATTGCAACTGGACCTGTATATTTACTACATGCAGCTGAAACTAATTCTGAATCCTGTAGTAAAGGATCTAATGTTCGCAAATTTTCGACCATTAATGCAAAAGCAAAAATGTCTAATGAGTCATTCCCTGCAAAAGGAAGGATAGCCTTCTTGGCTGCTCGTAATTCTTCCCAAAGTCTAGATTTAGTTTGTGAATCTCTAGTTTGAGTTGATTCGGTAATAGTTTTCAGCACTTCTAAATGATTATATTTACTGCCTTAAGATTATCACTATTTGATTGCAAGCATACTGCTAAAGTACAATCTAAAATCTTTTGAAGGCGAGATTCATCCATCGAATCACCCTGGCGTCCGCTACTATGGTTAGGGGTTAAATTTAGTGGCGTTTGATTTCCATCTGAAATTTGGGTATTTATTACTACATTTGGAGTAATAGGAACATGGGAATGATTCGGTATTTGCGAATTTATTGGCACTTGAATATTAAGCGGTGTTTGAGGGCTTGTTTGTATTTGCAAGGTAGGCATAGTTGGTGTTAAGATTGGCATTACCCGATTGTGCTGTGGCGTTACTAAATTTAACGGCACTGTTTGGGTTAATGGCGTATTTTGATTTAAAGGCACATTTTGATTTAGTGAAACATTTTCATTTAGTGGCAAGTTATGGCTGAATGGCGCATTTTGGTTAGCGTGCACCTGATTTTTTGGTGACACTTGATTGTGTACTGGTACCTGAGTACTAAGTGGTACTTGAGAATTTAAAGGTACTTGGTTTGCACGTTTATTATGTGGAGACCTAGATCTAGTTTGATTTTTAACTTTACCCTTATTTCGAGCTGAGCAATTAGCTGAGCGAGATTAAACTCGTTTGGGAGGAGGCAAATTTACTGCATCATCGATCTCGTCGATGGTATCAGAATACTCTGATTCTGTATCCGATTCATTTTGAGTAATATTAGTATTGTCTAAATTAGTAGTACTGGCTGAAGCGTCTGTGAATTCCACAAAATCTTGGCGATTTACTGGCCTTCTGATTTGTCTGCCTCTCAAAGAGACTTGAACTGTGCCCCTAGCACGATTACTTCTAGTTCTAGGCATTATGTAACTAGATTTTAAGCAAATATTTAAGCTTAAGGTAGATTTAAACTTAATTTGTAGCACAAGTCTTAAATTTTAAGCACTTGAAAATTTTGTAAAATTTTCTACAAATTTGTACCAAAATGATGAATTTTTCCTTTAAAATGGAAAATAAGGTAATTTTCCCAAATTTTAACACCTGAAGTCGGCAATAATTTGATGGTGGTTATTTTAGGAGCAATCACGATCAATTTCACACAGAACTAGCACTGTAGTGACTAATAAACCAAATGCACTGAACTAAATTTAGGCCTATAAGTTTAACCCAAATTTAACCAAAATTTCCTCTTATTGTGGAAAATTTAAAGCAAATACACTTTAAATGCACACAAGATAATACACTTGAACATATTTCATAGCATTGAACATGTCAACCAACTATTTTCGTAAACAATTGCAAGATACAAGCAAAATCAACAATGTTATTTTCCAACAAACTTAACCAGCACTATTTTTGTAAATAGGCTACTAAATTTTCTCGTACTTTTGATTGGTAAAATTCTGTTTACAAACAAACCAACTGTTGCTGTAGATATCTAATAAAAAAAATCAGACTCGAATTTCAACACTAAAATTTCAGCTTTTTAAAATACTGTAAAGTGCGAAAAATGGCAGTATTTTCTATGAAATACAACTAAATGCTCTTGAATTATTATTATTATTTTTTCTTTTTCGGGCATTTAGGGGGAATTGAATCACACTTATGACTCCATTGTAATGTTCTATTCCAGTGACCATTTGACCAGAATAAACATTATCGTCTAGGATGGCATAAGGGCAAACAATTGTATAAAACACTATTAAATATAAAATAGGTAGGTTTAATAATAAGCAAACATCCAATTATACTGGGCCTTTAATCAACACTCCGCTGTACACAATATTGACCCCACATATGGCCAATTAAATCAATGACAGATTTGTTATGATTTGATTGTATGATTACAGTTATCGGCAATGAGTCAAACGAATGGCATTACGGATTAAGTCGAGCTGTAAACCTAATCATTATGATATTCTCTGAGTTAAATTAAGGGAAACTCGTGTTAATTTAGTAGCGTACGGATTGGTACTAGTTAAGCATAAACCATCTTAGCTATTGCTAATGAATCAGAATACTTAGCTCTATAATAGAAGCTTGAGTGCGGTCATGGGCCCACGGCTTGGCTAGGTGGCGAAACCCCGTGGCTAACCCGGCACGGCAATCTGCCTGGCGTACTTCTGGATTGCGGCCTTCGGAATTTGACTGGCGTGAACTAGTTAACAACTGTTGTGCGGCTGGTGATCGGATGATATCACGCATTCCGAGGTTCGGTTTAAATACTGTGGCGTTATCGGCCATGATCGATCCATTGTAGTATTGATTTATTATTGAAATGCTAAATATAGTAACATTTGGACAGCTCGCCATCCCTTATGGCGAGCTGGACATTTCGCCATCCCTTATCGCCAAATGGGACCTCTCCACATGTCAATCATTCTAGTGTTGCTTTCTGGTTCATTAATTGTTCCCCGTATGCAGCGCTTTGAAGGATACGCCGCCATCCCGTGTGGGAGGGATTTATTGTTATTCCACAAAGTGATCGATCATGAGCGACGATCTTATCGTAATTAAATCTACTTCTAAAAAGTCATTTAGGTTCTACGAAACTGTCGTAAATAATGTCAGCTGGTATGCCATCCTTTAGTAGGTATAAGTACACTTGTTCAGTCTCAAATGATCTTGCCGCCTCTCGGTCACCTTTGAAGAGGACTCCCAATTATAATTGCTATCTGGAGTCGTTTTGATCTATCCGAATAAATACTCGGCTCATGCATTTTAATAAATGTATGATATTATGCAATCAGAGGCGGACTGGCGGGTCAAGACGCCAGTCGGGAGGGTGACTGCCTGGGGCCACTTTTTTACAACTTATTATGGGAGAGCAAGGGACGTAGCGAAGTCCATTTGGCTTTGGTTGGGAGGGGGGGGAGACAGTTAACATGTGTGAAATCATGTATTGCAGCTAGGGGGTCTGGGGGAGCGCTGTGAGCTCCCCCAGCGGGTTCCGGGAAGCTAACGGAATTTTAGGAATTTTGAGGCCTTTCCTGGATTCAAACGATACGTATTAGACATTGCTTAGGGTGCCACTTAAATAAAAGACAGTAGGGTAATGAACATTAGGAAAAGACCTTTTTTTTGTAAAACCCCCTCCCATGCCTTAAATTTATTTTTGGTGGCTTTAGAAGAATGCTGGACACCAGGTATATACACGAAGACTCAGAACTAATTTTTTTTTATGAAAAGCAAGTGATTTAACCCTAGTGATTACCGAATAGGTCCAGTGTTATGTGTTATCACACTGTAGGTAGCCTATTTTGGCGTTTCGTGGGGTGGGATTTTTCAACAGCAGTGTTTGATGCAAATAATAAAGGGCGGAACCAGAACAAAGTTTTCATCATTTTTTTTTGGTGGGGGGTCCGTATTGTTTAGTAGCAGTTCTGCCATGAGTGTCATAGTGTAATAAGTTTTTTTTTTATACAGAACGTCCTTTCAAAATAAGGAAGAAAAAAAATTATTCGGTAAAGTTTCGGCTCGCCATTGTTTCAACATGCAGGTTTGTGGGATTGATGTTATCTGATCAAAAGAAAAATCCGATATCAGAATCGGTTACTGCCACGTAAAATAAATTTGACTTAATTTATTTCGGAGGAATGTCCCCATCGTTTTCCACGAAAAAGTTTTCGGAGGACCTTGTATCCTTCCCAGCATTCGATATTGTTGCTAGCTGCGAGAAATGCCTGGAGTAAACGTTGAGATGGACTGCCGGAATGCTGCAGAGCGGCAGTATGTGCATTCGAGCGCTTTGGAGAACATTATTTTATATGAATATCGCCTATACATAGTACTGGTGTACCATTTCTTTGACTGTTTGGTACGGGGAAATACCGGAGGATGTAACCATGCAGGCGGTTACCATCCGCCTACTCATGCTGCTCCGGGAGAGGGAATGTACTCCTACGTCCTTTATTCCTGCAAATATTGTTGCGTGAGCTGGGTCCGGGCTTCCTGGCACGTGGCAACCAGGGCTTAGAGGATGAGAACGTTCGTATGGCTCGGTACGAAAATCATTTCTACTTTTGTGTGCCAGCTACAGGGTTATAGTGCGTTCATTTGCGATACACTTCCATTTACCTTTTCCTGAAGTGGGGAATGATTTTCCAACGTTCTTTACCTGGGCCTATGCCACGGAGTTTGTGAATGGGCACATTCCTCCTTTAGTGGCTCCGCACATCCGCACGATGTTTCCAACTTTCATTGATATCGGAGATTACCTTCGAACTGGCATTTTGGCACTCCGGATTAATGAAGAACGTGGTTGCCCATCATATTTGGAAAACATTCCCCCGCCCTCCACAATGCCAACCCATGGGGACTCAACTAGTGGGGAATCCTCCCTGAGCAGCGCCGGTGTCCCTGTTCAGGAACCAATGTCTGAAGGTAAGATAAGTACATGTTTCATTTTTTTGTTGTTGTTTGACTTTTAGTCCGGTGGCAGAAATTGTAGTCTTCCTGAATGTCATGGAGTAGTGTAATGCTGTAGTCAAAATTTCTATTCACTCGGAATTATAGGTAATGTGCGTGTTACAATGTAATTCTTAGCTGGATCTGGCACGCTAAACCTTGCCGTTATCAACGTCTCGTTTTTTGGCGCCAATTTGTCTGTTAGATCGCCTAATGCAATTATTGTGCCGTACATTTATACCCTGCATTTCTATATCCCTTCCCTACTTTTTCTAAGGAATAATTTTCGTGTATTTGAGTGTTAAGAGACAGAGAAAAATTTCGGCTGTTCTTATCTTAACTGTAAGTTTGGTTGGAAACTTGGCGTTGAAAAAAGAGTTCCATTTTAGCATTGCTGTGGGACCAATGACAACGCAATATGAAGGAAATTTTCTCTGTGTAAATCGAACCTAAAACGTGAATACAGAGGGTTTGATATTAAATGTGGTAAACCCAGAACGCAACGTTGACCTTCCTGCGTATTTGCGGTACATGCTGCCCATCCTACTCTCCAAACACTCCGTCCTGGCTAGGAATGGTGCATCGCCCGGGAGTGATAATACCCTAACGGAAGCTTTCCATGTAGCCTCCCAGATTGCCAGTCATGACTACGGGTTTGGTGAGTGTAGTGTTTTCGGGTGTGTATTGTTAGGGATTTAATTAAGCCTAATTAGTCTTTGTATCAGAAATAATACAGCTAATTAATTATATGCATATTTTCATAAATATCATACATTTATTAAATGCATGAATCAAATATTACTCATGCTAGACCAAAAAAGCTCCAGTGACTAATGTACAGAAGGGGCACTTTTCAAAGAAGACCGGAACAGCGTATATTCCTTTGTAAATTGAACCAGCGTAATTACAGCTATTGTTAAGTTGAGGAGATGGCATTTCTAACTACAACATTATTTACGACATGATCAGTGAAGCATAGAATTTCCGGAAGGAATTCCAATTAGTTTAGATCGTCATCTATGAACGATCATCCTCCTAAACGCAACTATTAATCAATTGCACAAAGGTGTGCAGGTGACAGTTCATTAAGTCAGCGAACTACTCGAGCGCACAATACAGAGAATCAGCTGATGCACCTCAGAGCGGACAATACAATGATTGACAAGCACAGCTTTCCCTAATTTGCAATTAGGACCCGAACCGTCAAGCCACGCAATTTCTAAAGGGCACTATAATAAATCACTAGATTGCTAGGCGATAACACACTGTATTTAAGCGGACTTCAGGAATGTAGCTTCATCATTCAACCTTTTAAGGTTTACACGTCACTACATTCTCTGAACCCTGCTATTCATGGACGGTCCAAGCCGTGCCCCGCGCCCGACTTAAGGAGACTGGAGACAGGAAGCCGAGTGACCGACCGTCAGCTACGGCCGAGCTTCAACTACGGCAGAGCTCACGACAGCTAAGTATCATTTCAGTAATCAAAACGACGATTGTTGTACTTGATCGATAGTAAGCCACGCACTCAATCCTTTTAAGCCAACCATTATTTAACGATCCTTTACTAGGAATTATTCCAAATGCAGCATAGTAACAATGCCAATCACCAACTGTTTGTTGATTTAATGTAATCAACCAATCTCAAATTACAATCATTATAACTCGATTTTATGACCATTTGGGTTCCATATTGTTTACAACGGAAAGTCGGTTAAAGGCCCAGATTATTATTGAATTATCGTTTATCATTACGCCTCCCTTTTGAAGTGCCATATATATGTGTTATATTTAGGTTGAATACAACTGACCCATCCTGACAATAATGGTTTATTTTGGGTCAATTGCTTGCTAAAATAGATCATTACAGTATATTCTGGGATGGGAAGGAAAAAGATATGCCTTTACATTTCTAAGAGTATTTTTCCCTAGTGATTGATGTAACATGTCCGATTTCTTACACATTGTCTTAGGGGTTTTTTTTTTCTAATTACTTTCCTAGGGATTTACATATAATATTTGGCACAGGGAAAAAAGGGGAGAAAAAGTCTAACTTTCCTATCGTAAATATTTCCCGTATATTGGCCAAATTCGTGTTTGTGTCGTCTGGCATTATTTTGGCGTACACGCATTTTTCTTTCCAGTTACTGGAAAAGTGTAAGCCTGTTCTGCAATGTTTGTATCCCCTTTTTTTTCTTATTTTTTTTAGAACCACCCCAATTTCAACTCGATATCAATGAAGTGGGACCCTCTGGTATACACTGTCTCCCTAGGTACCAACAGCAGGAGTGACGCTCGCCATGGAGGGTAGAAAAAGAAATAACAAATCCTACTGAACTATGAAATTTCGTGTTGCGGCCGTGTCGTCGTCCATAATTCATGAACTGAAAACGAAATCCATCGAAAATTATTTTTCTTGGGATCAGATGGTATACTTGGTATTATGGTCTACACATTTTTGTAGAGATAAATTCGCAGCGTTTATAAGCCTGCATAGGTCATGGGTACAATTCAAGGTATTGAAGCACAGTGTACTTGAAGAAATGATAGTGGGAAAATTTTACTAGTATGCCAATGTATTAGTTTTCCCCCCCATTTCTGACTTTTTGTTTTTTTTAGATGTTTTGTTATCTTCCTTTTTGTGTTTGAGGGATAGTTTTGTAAATAGTATCCTAGTTTAGTATTTTAAGTAAATGAAAGAAAATTCGATCGGGGGAAAAAAAATCCTGTATACTGTCGCTTGCTCTCAACAATTCCCTGGGTATGTTTGTATCTTGGTGTTCCGAATTTAGCATTAATTTTTTTGTGTAATTTGGGTACCGTTAAGTTATGTAGTGGTTACCATGTGTTTTTTTATTTTTTTTTATTTTATTTTTACGATTCCCCATCCGTAAATCATTCTGTAAGATTTTGCTCAACAAGATTTCGATGTGTGCCACTGCCGTTATTGGTATGACTTTGTGCTCGTGCTCCTGTCATTATCACTGATTATTTACGAATTTTCTTGATAAATTCTGAAACTTAGCAACTTAGCCTGTTCTATCAGCCTGCTACTTTTGGTGATAACTTTGGTACCTATCCTGTATTTTTACGTGGCTGCTTGGCATCACAGAGGCCAATGTGAGACATTCAATGTTATCATATTTCCGTGTAATTAACGACCCAATGGCGGTTGGACAGATAATTTTGTCTTTGTTAGTCCTATCTTCCAGGTAATTCCCTGATCTTGTTTGTTAAACTTACTTGGTTATATGACAAACATGTTCTTTAATGAAAAATCTGATTTTTGCAATATGGTGTGTGTCATGAGGAGAAAAAATGCTAAAACCCTGCTTTTATCTTTTAACATTAATTCTAGTTGTTTTATTTTTTATTTTCTTATCATTACCATTATTAATATTATTTTTTTTTTGTTTCAATGATTCATTAAACCTTTTTGTATGAAACCTGTAAATGATTTTGCCATGTAGTTAGTTTTGTTGTTACGTTTGTTGTCCTGTGATTCGGCACTGTCGTGATCGTGTATGTATGAAAGTGAAACCACGCACAAGATTCTGTTCTGCCGAGATCGGGTACGTAACTTGTAAGTTACCAGGAAAATCCAATCTCACAACTCATTGTTAGCCGCCATTTTGGATACGCTACACATTTAAAGATCGCCGCCTATATTTGCCTCTTCATATTGACGTTTTAGCCTTATTAACTGAGTGGATTTGCTTGATCAGGTATTATAAGAGTGTGGCTGCCTCAGTTGCGAAGCTATTTTAGCAGTATAGGCTTTATCTTTTGCGATTTTTGCAAAGTTGACGACTATCGTGCTTGAGTAATTTTACTGCCACTAGAGTTTCCATCGGCAGGCTTTGGCTCACCAGCCGTATTTGGAGAGGCAAATTCCGGTACGTCTAACTGATTTGTGTGATCGAACGGATCCTCCAAAAGTGATTGGATATACTCTTGTAATTTTATTTCAGATTCGGAAAGAGAACCATTGAGGTATTCAGCCATATCAAGGTCAGTAGGTGCACTGAAAGGGATTGGAAGGTTATTTTGTCTTAGAAAATAAGGCCTAGCGTGATTCACATGAATTCTTAGAATCTTTTCTGGATTTAAAAAATAAACAACCCGTGTGATTACGTCATTAATAAATTACATTACTCTGTACGTCCCAGTCCAGCATTTTTCCAATTTAGGAGAAATTTGCTTTATTAAAACCAAGTTCTTGAATAAAATGTAGTCATCGAACAAGAACTGGTATGGTCTAGCAGTTTTGTTGTAAAAATTCTGCTGCCGTTTTATAGCCTTCCAATTGTTTTCCCTGACCACTTCCAAAGCTGTTTGCAACTTCGTTTCTAAACGTAAAACACAATCCTCAGAATCATAACAAATTTTAGCTGGTTCAAAGACAAGTGCATGCGGGATCCTGAATTCCGTACCATGGTGGAGGAAAAAAGGAGATATGGGGTACTGTAATGTGGTACACAATTTATCGCCATGCATGTAAGTTTCAGCTATCTACACTAATCGTCTCGGCAATGCAACGTAATTTTACGTAGGATTGCTTCTATTGTTTTGTTAACGATTTCAATTCGGCCACAACCTAGCTCACATTCGGGGAAAAATTAATCTGCTTAATAGGTTGGACAATCTGGCGGTAATCTTAGCAGTAAATTCGGGACCCCTGTCGGAGCAAATTACCCTGGGATTACCGAAACGAGTAATTAGCTTAGAGAACAATTTATCCGCTACTGTGTCAGCTGATTTATTCGGTAATCCCACTGCTATAACGAACCTGCTGAAATTATCAACACATGTTAAAATCCAAACATTGTTTCTATTTGATTTATTTAACAGGACTATCAAATCAAGAAAAACCTGGTTTTTGTACAGGTTGGTAAGCCCTTAATAATGCCTTATACGGTTTATTAGGCCTATTATACTGTTAGCACAGAGAGCATGTTTTCACGAATTTTTTCACGTGTCTTGCCATTGTTGGCCAATAGCAATAGAGCTGAATTAAATCCAATGTACGTTGCTTAGCATGGTGTCCAGACGCTGGTGTGGAATGAAAATCACGAATACAATACGTTATTAATGATTTTGGCACACACATTTGGGGAATGGTTTCACATCTACCCTTATCTGGTTGTGCCAATCGAATTCTATGCAAAATGTGATCGTAATCTTTGAAATACACATTCCTACGATTTTCTACATCGATTATGTCTGCTGAGCACTGATCTTTAAGGCTACGCAAAATGCTACCAAAATATTCATCATTTTCCTCTTCTGTCACTAGGTGTGCCCTAGTCCAAGGGGGATATTGGCTGTCTATGACACAAACAGGGAGCTCTATACGAGAGAGCGTATCCGAAACTACCATTTGAGTCCCAGGGTTATGAGTAACATTAAAATCAAATTTGCGTATTGTATTAAAATACGCTCTATCCTGGAAGATAAGGAGGACGAACAGTATAAAAAACAAGTAGCGACGTGGTCTGTAACCAGGTCGAACGTTTTTCCTACACGGAACATACACGGAATAAATATACACGGAACACCTGAACTCGTACAAAATCGTGAATATTTCGCGAACAGTAACTGTTTCTTTTTGTTCGCTATGGGTAAGCACCCGTGATGCGAAAGCTAGGGGATAATTTATGTTACCATGATACTGCGAAAGGCAACACCCTACCGCTAAATTACTTGCGTCTGTCTCTAATTGGAAGGTTTTACCAAAATCTGGGTGTTTCAGGGTGGTTGTGTTTACAAGAGCTGATCTTAGCTCCCTGAAGGCCTTGTCTGCTTCGGTTTCCCATGTGAATTTATCATTTTTTCTTGTAAGTCTAATTAGCGGAACTGACGTAGCTGCGAATCCAGGAATATGTCGTCGATAATAATTAGCGGCACCCAAAAACTGATGCACTTGTTTAGTGTTTTAGACTGTGGATAGAGTGACATAGCTCTAGTCTTGTTTTCATCTGGACGTACACCATCTTCACTGACGATAAAACCCAAAAATTTCACTGATTTTCGACCAATAGCACATTTTTCGGGAGCCAATTTCATACCAGAGTGCGCCACTAGTCGGAGAGCTTTGTTCACATAACTGATGTGTATTCTAAAATCTGGACTGGCCAGAAGCACGTCGTCTAAATACATGGAGCAATAGACACCTAAAATCTCTGCGAAAATCTGCTGGGCTACGAATTAAAAATGTGATGGGCTTACTTTGAGACCCATGGGAACCCTGGAAAATTCTAGCAGTCTGGAATTGAGTTTGGAAAGCACATTTAGGCAGTGCAGATTCTGCGAGCTTCACTTGATAAAATCCGAACTTGAAATCTAGGAGTGAAAAAATCTTTGCACCTCCCAACCGAGCCATTGTTTCGAGAACTGTAGGCAATGGGTTCGAGCAATTTTCGGTAACGCTGTTAACGCCTGATCTTTTTTTTTATTAACAAACAAGGCGAACTCCAAGCAGATTTGCTTGGTCGGATTATCCCAATTTTGAGCATCTCATCCAAATGGTCATTTAGGAGCTTCCTTTGGTGGAAAGGAACACGATACATCTTGGAGCGAACTGTTTCTGCGCCTCCCGTATTTATGGTGACTTCGTGATGTGGGTAACACCCAATATCAAATTGATGTTTTGCATATTTTGGTATGTTTTGAGCATGTCAAGGAACTCTATACGTTGATCTTCGGTGAAATCGGGGAATTCGAATCTATGCTTGAGCTTGTTCCAATCTTCATCACGTTCTGCAGTGGATGTTGGCTTCTCTGAAGCTTGCCGTTCGTCTTGAGACTTGTTTCCCAGTTGGTCTTAAGCGCAATCTTGGGGCTGCAATGGTATCTCAGTTGACCCTGAGGTAGTTTCAGAAACACCTGCTGTGGCGGTTTCGCTTTCCAACTCACTTGGTTCCATTGCTATTTCGGCTGTTGTATAGGAACTGAGAAGTGTGTCTGCTGACAGGTGGATGTCTGAACCTGATATTTTAGTAATCATCTCTGGGATAACTCCTGTTAATGTTGTGTTAACTAGACCTCTGGCTAGGAAAATTCCTTGTTCTTGATATGATGGCATGAATGCACCTGACTGGATTTCAGGATATGGAGCATGGATAACAGCTAATACCCGATTTTCGGTATTATTTTGTAAAACTTCGTCTTTAAGTAAAGTAACAGTAATGTTGTCATAAATCAGCTGTGGTGGTTTGTTCGCTCCGCTTGATATTTCTGCTTCGTCGGATTCGACCATAGCCTAAAAGAATTTGCGTTTTGCCAAATGCGCCATCTGGTACGATTATAAATTCCTATTCTGTTGAAAACCCACATTTATTAATAATTGTAGTAATTTTTCATGATGTCTGCATTTTTTGTTGACTTACCCCAACGTTTTCTATAGGTGACGAAAGCTGTGTTGAGTGGCAAGTTAAGTTTACATCCTGCAACATGGCTTCTGTTGTTGATTTTTCGGCCAGACTGGCTGCTGACCCAGTGTCCAATAATGCTGCAACGCGTAATGTTCCCACGTTAAAGATTAAATGTGGTGTTGAGTATTGTGGATAAGTTTTACCATCAAGAAAAATGACTTTGACCGATTTCTTGTCTTCTTTCTCGTCACTGCTGTAGGCAATGGGTTCGATGGGTTCAATGGGTTCTCGTCACTGCTGTAGGCAATAGTGTGCTTCTCAGTTGCTGGATGGCGCTGCGATCTTGTGTTTTGCCCGTTTGAGTAGTTTCTTGTTTCTAGAGTGCTTCCTAGAGTGAGTAGTCGAGTTCGTGTTGTGACCCTGACACTTGACTTACTGTCCACATTACGAGACAAATGGCTGGGTCGTCGACCGTGTCTTGAGTTGGTACTCGCATTTTCCACTCACTGTGTATTTCTGCAGGAAGTTTAATAGTTGCACCTGAAGGTAACGTAATCCGATGTGTCTCTGGTGACCGAATAAAGCTAACACGAGTGGTTTGCTTGTATCAATAGGATGCAGTTCTGTGTGAAAGTTCGTTCCGTCCACGTCGTCTTCGAAAAGGGTAAGCACTATGGAATCGCACTGAGAGTCATATTGTTCGTTAATTTTGCAAAGTATTCTTTGAAGCACTAGATTTGTTTTGGGAGTAACAGTAGCACTGGTGGTGACATTATTGAGATGGGACCTTGCCAAAATATGCCGTTAATCTAGGTAGTATCTAGGTAGGTTGTGTCTTCTAAAGCTAATTGTTGTTGCTTCCAATCCATACATGAGTATAAAATCTAAAAATTGTTCTCGGCTTCCTGTGATTAGAATAACACTTTTGAAGTAACAAATGGTGAGTGTTCGGTGGAGTGATCATAACGTTCGGGTGCAATACTCGGGTTAAAATCGTTATTTACACAGGGATTTGATGATGAACCAGAAAAAATGGCACTAATGTTCATTGGATGTAGCCTAGGACCTCTGTTAACTTCTAGGCCCACCTCTAGTTTTTTGGCTGAGTAGAATTATGATTGTTTTCGTGGGTATTGAAGACGGTTTCCATGGCGTATTGTTGAAAATTTATTGTGTGCGAACTGGTTGTTGATTATGAGTTTGATGGGAGTTGTCTTGATTGGAATTTGAACCATGAGCATTATAATTCTGCTGCTTGTTACGATTAAACTGCATACTGTCTCTATTTGTGAAGCCAGAAAAACAACGGTTTTGTTTCCATCTTGGAAAATTTCCTTTCCCACGCATGGGGTACGAGTTACCCTGGTTTGGAGGGGTAACCATGGGACTTTGTTGGGTTACGGTGATATTATATCTAGCAATATTTCTGGCACGAATCCTTTAGACATTTTCTGGCTTAGTTAAACATTCTGTGAAGGTGCACGGCCCTCTAGGACCCATGCATCCTTCACACGGTTGGCCTTCACCAACTCGAGCGCTCGCACGTCACCTGGTGGCGAACCCGTAGTAGAGAGAGAGAAAGATGGCCTCCTTCAGTGCACTTGGTTTGAGTGATGCTCACGAAAAATCATTTGTAACTGAAAAGGTTTGTCCCAATCTCTTCCCGTGCTTGTCTTGGATCGTCGGCAATGGGCCCCCCAACGCATCCCAGCAAGAGTTGGCACCCAACAGTCTGACTTTCAACCCAAAAACGACGAAATTCAACGAGGGGCCAACCAGCAAAAAGACGTGGCCACGAGGTGAGGAAAATGGTGGCAACCACTACCCCATAGATCACTTCAAAACGTACAAAAGGTGAGATCGAGCCGATTCATTATGCAAAATGGGCTCAAATATAAACTATGAACATTTGACTTTGCGAATCCAACATTAATTTGAATAATTTCACTCGTAATGACCGCCAAATCTTCCGTAGCAAAAGTACCGACAGTCAAAAGCTTCGCACACAACTTTTCACATTCTCAAATTCAAACCCAAAAGCGAATTGAACTGTTTCACGTATTGCAGCGTTTAATGTCAACAAAACTAAACGAACGCAAGCAATTCTGGAATTTTTCGTTCGTTTTAAACATCAGAAAAGTACATCATGAACGGGAACTTACGATCGCATTCCAATGCAGTGCATCACGTACCCAAGTGAGCACGCACACACCCAGAACAGCAAACAGGCGCAGCACTAACGAAGTGACGCCATTTTGGTTTTTTGACAAACTCGTGGGGGAAAAATCTTGCATCTATTATGAACTCGTCTTTTAAAACGAATAAAAGTGGCCAAATTATAAGCTTCAACATCGACATTGATGGTGAACTAGTTGAATTTCTATCACCCATCCATAATTTTGTCAGAATGACGACCGCAAACGACCAAAGTACACCATTAGGTGACACCATTCTTAACGAAATACCAGCGCCACAGTTCAAAACGCCGCCGCTAGATGGCAGCACCAACCAGCAAAAACGTGTCCACTGGCCAACGCACGCCACCAAAGCAGAAAACGACGTTGAGTTGCTAAAAGAGAAACTACGATGGCAGAATGATCAACATGAAATCGAAACACAACAAATAATACACGATTTCAATAAACAAATGGAAATCAATAAAGAACAAAGAGAGAATGAAAATCAACAAATGCAGATGCATTTCAACAAGAAAAATCAACAAATGCAAATGCATTTCATCAAACAAATTGAAGCATTGACTAGCAAACTCACTGCTCTGCAAACTCAAATTGCAAACCAAATGCCGACTCCTCAAATGCAATGGAGTGACGTGCAGTTTAAGCAACCACTGCAGAGCACCCCAAACAACCAGGTAGCACCCCAAGCCACCGGAAATTTTTTTCACACGAGGGAAAAGCCATTGGCACCTCACCAAAATGAAAAAAGCAGCCAGGGAGTAACTTATTCAAGTCAATTGAACACCCCTAACCATGGGAATAAAGACACAATTCCGTTTTGGCATCAAGATGCTAGCCAAATAAAATCAAACATGCCACCAAGC
Source organism: Lithobius niger (assembly GCA_023313725.1). Classification (NCBI taxonomy): domain Eukaryota; kingdom Metazoa; phylum Arthropoda; class Chilopoda; order Lithobiomorpha; family Lithobiidae; genus Lithobius; species Lithobius niger. The sequence continues at coordinate 97,359 of JAHWFP010198800.1, read as the reverse complement.
ATGCAACCAAACCGAATGCAGATGAACATGGCACCAAACATGCATCCAATCCATGTCAGCAAAAAACAAACGAAAATGTGGGCCAGCACCAACAACCAAATGGTGTAATAAATTATGTAAGCGCCAACGCAAGCAACAGCATGCAACATGCGCTGCAAACAAGTGCGAACATCACCCAATACATGACGCCATCCATGCAGGCACCCTATTAAGTACCAAACGACATGCAAACCTACATGAACTATACGCCGCCACCATGGATTGCGCATCTAACCAGTGCAATCACAGCACACACGTTCCAGCCATTGCCACTCGATGACGACACCAATCTAAGCGGTTGGATAAATTCCATGACGGTCAGACTCACAGGTTGCACACTGCTTCCGCACGAATTTCAGGACATAATTCAATGCAATTTAACGGGGAACGTACTACCACTGGTGGAAAGCACTTGAAATTAAACCATCCAATTGGTGTGAAATGAAAGCAGCCATAAGGGAAGAATTCAAGAAGCCTATCACTGAACAAGAACGACTTGCACAAATCTGTAATGCATGTCAACAATACGGGGAAACACCGGCAGACTTCATACACAGAATGCTGCGCCAAACTCGCAAATTGCAAAATAAACTGGAGAAAAAATCAGAAACCGATCTGATAATTGCACAAATGCACAACAAGTACAGGTGGACCCTAGCACCCATGGACCTTCACTCACCTGAAGCACTTCTTCAACGCATCAAGACCCTACCCAACTCCATGCGATTCCCAGAGAAAACTGGAGAACAGAAATCAAACAGCAAACAAACGACGACTTACAACCAAAGCCAAACTCCATCAACATGGACAACACAGACAACCAGCCAAGACGACAAACACCAACGTCAAATCCAACAGTGTCAACAGAGCATCCCGTACCAACAACCACAAGCACCAGCGACGAATCGGAGCGCCGCCACCACACCAGCACCGGCACCCTCAGCACCGCTGCCAGCGTTGACTGACCGCACCATCCCGGTAAGTCAGCCGACCTACGCTTCTGTCTTGAACGCAGAATCACCAGCTTTCGTCACTCCCTCAGCTGCACCTGCCGCTCCTCAGCCTCAAATCGAACAACAGCATCATGTGAACAGCACTCAACAGCGACGACCTCCGAGTCCCAAGCCATGGCACCAAAATGTCACGTGCTACAACTGTGATGAAATTGGGCACATTTCTTCACTCTGCTCCGCACCAAGAAGGCCAAGAAAACAAAGACCGCCACCCGAAACCATGCACATCAGACCAACCGACGACATGCAGTCGATCCACGTGGTAGCCTACGCCAAAGGTTTCTACGCAGGGCTCGACTCAGGGTCAACCTCAAGCTACATCCGTACCGACTGGCTAACTACGCTCAACCCGCACGCCATGCAAGATCTACAGCCGTTCACAGGCATTCAGCCGACACTCGCCAACGGTGAACCAGGAATTAAAACCATCAGCACGATAAAGATCGCCATCGTAACGCACGGCAGACACCTGACCCAAGAATTCAGCGTCGCAGACGACTTGGCTATTGGCTGCATCCTCGGCAGAGACTACGCCAGAAAGGTGAAGTTACACGTGGATCATGCCAACAACATCGGGAACTTCGACGGAGACATCCGACATTCTTTTCCTCTCTCCGCTCACGCAGTGAATCCGCACACACCGGTCATGAACTCAGCCTGGTTCATCCAAACCCAGGAAGGGACAGAAAAGCTGAACAACCTCACCGAAGGAGAATTCTAATTTCTTGACTGACTCCTTCAGCAAAACAAGGATATTTTCCCGCGGAAGCCAGGGAAACTGAAGGGTACTGAGTATCACATCCAACTCAACCCGGAAGCCAAACCAATGTCCCAAAGAGTTTATTCGACTTCACCCGCAATCAAGAGGGAGGTAAATAAGATGGTGGATGAACTCCTAGCATCAGGAAGGATCGAACCATCTGACAGCCAGTGGGGATCACCCTTCTTCCTCAAACGCAGAAGAACGGAGGGGGATTTAGGCCAATACTTAACTACCGCTACCTGAACTCGTGGATCGAAACCGACAACTTTCCGATGCCGCGGACGGATGAAGTGTTTCACTTCCTCACCGGAGAGAAGCATATCTTCGTTCTGGATGGCGAACAGGGGTTCCACCAGATCCCACTGAACCCTGCTAGCCAAGATTGCACAACATTCGTCTGCCATTGAGGCGCATTTAAATTTAAGGTTTTACTGTTCGGCCTGAAGACAGCCAGCCAAGCCTTCCAGCGAACCATGGCCCTGATCCTCGGTGACCTCATCAACCACGTGTGCATCTTATACATAGATGACATTATTATAGCCACACGCACGTGGAAGGAACATTGCTGGGCAATCAAAGAGATCTTCAAGCATCTCAGAGAGGCAGGCTTCACCCTAAAGAGAAAAAAAGTGCTTTTTTGGTGTCCCAGAACTCAAAATTCTTGGTATCAAAGTTACGGCGAAAGGCATTGAACTTTCAATGGAGCACATGACTGCCATCTGCAACTGCCCTCGACCAACTACAAGGAAGAAGCTGGAAGCTTTCTTGGGCCTATGCGGGTACTTCAGAAAGTTCATCGACCACTTTTCCTCCATTGCGGCTCCTATCCATCACCTCACGAGGAAAGACCACAAGTACCAGTGGAAAAATGAACACCAGAGAGCCTTCCAAACTCTGAAAAGCAAGCTGCTGACTGCAGGCATCCTATCCTTGCCAGACTTCTCACAACCATTCATCGTGGAATCGGATGCGTCCACAGAAGGTCTTGGCGCCATGTTGACACAGAGCATCAACGGTGCCACGAAAATCATCGAATTCTTCAGTCGAATGCTGAAAGACCGAGCACAGAAGTATCCCGTCTTCGAACTCGAAGCTCTCGCCGCCATCAAAGCAATCAAACATTGGGAGACATACCTCGCAGGCCACAAATTTCTCCTGATAACCGACAACTCCGCTCTGAAATGGATTTTAGCCAAGAAAACATCTTCTGCGAGAACAGACATTCGACTTCTCAGTCATTCATCGTCCAGGGAAAGACGACATCGTAGCAGACGCTCTGTCACGAAATCCTGCACCAGACAACACCAACGACGAGACGAAACGACAAACACCGACAACGACAAACCGACCATAACAAACAAAATCGAAGAACTGGTTCAAGAGCACAAGACATCTATGTACCCACTTCTGTACATACGTGCTCAACCAGAAATCGACATCAGAGACAAGATGCAAGTAAAAATCGCACAAGAAGCCGACCCAGTCGCAAAACGCATCTAGAAAGCTCTATCTCGACCCGAACTTGCAGGCAAAAGATGAGACGTACAACTACGTCATCAAGATAAGACGCAGCTACACCTTCGACACCGACGGAGTACTCTACTACGTTGACCCTCTGGCTCTGACAAGAGGTCACCCGGAACATGCATGGTGCAATTACGTACCAAAGACACTGCGTCACACCTACCTAAGGGACTGCCATGATCACAAGCAAGCAGGACACTTAGGAGTGGCCAAAACGATGCAGAGACTGATAGCAGTAGCACATTGGCAACACATGTTTTCAGACTGCAAATCATATGTGAGATCTTGCCATGTATGTGAAATTGCCAAGACATCCGAACAACGACGCATCGGTGACATGCAACCAGTCATCCCAGTCATGGCTAAACGTAGGGTGAAAACGTGGTTTTTCAAAGATGGAGTCTCCCGGATGTTGTAGCGGCGCTACCTGTCTCGTTAGGTGCCTTTCAGGTGAGCACCAACATCTGGTGTACTGGAGAATTCTTAACTAGTATCCAAGGTGACTGTTTTGACTTTTGCGGAATATACAGCACTGCAGTGTCTACTGCATGGTTAGGAGGGGAGCGTCCATGTCCTATCTAAGTTTTATGATACTAATTATCTAATGGTTCACTGCCACCACGATGGGTGTTTAATTGCAGGCTTGGAGTTAAATAAAAATGATTTTTGATTATTTACTCATACAATTAAATCTACACGAAGTCAGACTGTCGTTTAAAACAACGCTTGGTTTTTGAATATAACATGTTTAACTTTACACTACATTTGGAACACTGTATGTTACAAAAGGATTCTTTAAAAGCTTTAAATTAAAGCACACGACGATTTACAATAAAATTGGCAAGAAATGAACGAATTAAAAGTTCATACACTACAATAAAATTTCGATTAGAAAAGTTGAGTTACCGGACTCTCTAGATTACAGAATGCACCTTACATTAGTAAAATAAGTAAGTAAGTAAGTTAGTAAGTTATGTTTCTAAAGCCACTGCTAGAAATCAAACTAACTCAAATGGTAAACCTGGTACACAACCCAAAAGACGTCTAAGCTCTACGATTTAAACCATTTTGATTATTTAGATGAACCTGTGTTCAACATAAATAAGAAATAAAGCCGGTTTTTAGGAGGGGACCTTAAACCATTAAGTTATGCACGTTCTAGGCCAGAAATGCCGATGGCGGTTAACTATCCATAATCATTCTCAAAGTTAGAAATTAAGTTTAAGTTTTAAGAACTATAAATTTAGAAATAATGTCCAAAAGAATACACTTTCAAAAAATTAAACTAGTTACCAACGAACTGCTACCTTGCCCGGCATGGCAACCTGCGAACCCTGGGGGACATCTCCACTCCGACTGGCGTAGCAACCTCTACCCTTTGAGATCAGTGAGCAATGCTGACGATTTCCCTCTGGAGCTGAGTTTTATACTACCTGGGCGGGCAGGGTAGCTTGGCGCTCTGAGTGGTGGAGAAATTGAATACTGACTTTGGATTGGAAGGGAATTGTAGGAGCTTGAAGAGCAAAGAGAATTGCCGACTTTTGTGAACTGAGAGGCCTTAGGATCTGAATTTTGAACTCACAACGTGAATAGGCCTAAAATTAAAACTACGATATTAGGTATCGCAACTATTGAAGGAGAAGGGGGGGGGAAACGGAGTTTGCTATTAAAAACATTATTCAAGTTTAATAGAAGGATGGCTACTGATCTATTGCAAGATTAATAGTAGTAAAAAAGGATTTATATACATTTGGATGAGGTTGCTATGGTCGGAGCTCTGAAATAAATACAAGATAAACACTTTTTGGAGAAAATTTCCGGTAAAATATTATAGTAAGAAAAATGCCGTTTTGGGCAAGGTAGAGTTCATGGAAAGAAGTTACGTTAATAAATTGCTTTCTAAAAGCACTAAGCAAAAGATTAAATGAACCAGCTTATGTGTAGATGCTAAAACGCATTTTAGTTTACAACATTATTGCAGCCGCAAATAATGACAATAGTGCAATTGAAGTTTTCATAACAAACCAAAACCGGTATTATAGTTCAAAATAAAAACGTAGAGTGCAGGTCCTCCTAAAACAACACTAAGCTAGTCGGCTTTATGCCTGAGGAAAAGAAATATAAATAAATTACAAATTTACAAGTTCGGTTTTTCGGAAAATGGCGATCTTGAGTTGCGTGCGGTGCGCTCAGTTTGGAACGTTTTTCAAATAGCTGTAGTTATTTGTAGAAGTTGAATTTTAAAGTTCTGTTTTCGCAGAGTTGAAGACAGAGTTCGTGGCTATTAAGCATTAAAAACAGGGATCATTTTGAACCATTTTCCGTGGAGTTACACTTAGTTGAAGTTAAGGCATTGAGAATAGGCCTATAGCACTACTGAGCGCTAAGGAAAAAAAATTGTTCCCCGAGTTTTTGATCTTTGGTGCCGGGTATCCTAACCAATCTGGATTTTTGGCCAAATGCCTTTACAATGTCTGTGTTGTTGTCGATAGGCTTGGCAGTTTTTTATGTCCAAACTCGCGATCGGGTTCTAAATTTGGCATAAGTCCGAAACACATTGCCTAATTGGTGGCACAACACAGTTATTTCCAAATTTGCGGGTTTTTTTTCTTACTGTCTTCTTTCTTTGTAGTACTATTTTCGATGGTCGCCGCATGGTCGCCTGAGGGCATGGATTGGCGCGAAGCGTTGGTTGACGGATTTTTCGATTGAGTTCAAAATGAATATTTCGTACCTTCGTTGGTCCAGGATTCTTCAGTTGGTTCGGGCGCCAGAACTTGACAGGAAGCCCTTTCGGACTCCCGCCAGCAGTGAAATGAAGCTTGATTTAGTGTTTAAGAATGGGTTTATTGCAGGAGAGAGCCCTGACCGTGTCCTCTCGAACTGGCCGCCTCTCGTGCTCTGCCTGCCCTGGTGAGGGCACGCATGCGCGGCTTTGGCGAGCTGGGAGGATGGGCCGTGGAATGATTTGCGGTGGCATCATTACAATTCTTTACGCATATGGCGTTTTCCCAAACATTTAAAACAATAACGAGGTGCTGTTGGCTGTTTTTGTTTGTGCTGAAAATTTGCGACATTGACTCTTGCATCTTCCAACGAATCTCGAATCTTCTTGGTCTTGTTTTGAGATTTTTCTAGCCTGTCCAAAACTGTGCCCAGGGCCAGAGTGTTTATTGTAGTAGTGTCTGAAGCATGAGATCCCTTTTTCTCGCTCTGTTGTTCGTCTGCATGCTCTAGGTTACGTAATTCTGATCTACCCTCCAAAATAGCTCGTTTGGCTATGGCTTCGTTATGCATGTCGTCATGGGGAGATAGGTTTCTACCCATGATGTCGTGGAAAAAAGGAGGTTTTACTGCTGATAGGTGAGTCTCTATCTCTGGTGTCATTGCTTGAAGAAAAGCTGACCTGAGACCTTCATCCTTTGAAAGTAGTTTTCTCTTTTTATCTTCCTCTGAATCTTCTGGACGTACCATCCCAATAGATGCTGCCATAATTTCCAACCTTTCAGCAAAATCCTCAAAAGACTCCTTTGGCTTGAGAGAAGTTCGAAAAAACTTTGCCATTGTGACGCTCGTCCTGCCGCCTCCGAATCTTTCAATTAGCAATTCTTTGAATGCAACCCGAGATTTAGTTTGTACCAAGTGACTGTTTGCTGCAATGTATTTTGCTGCTCTGCCAGTGAACTTGTTGCTGGCTGCTGTAATGAGCTCTTGATTTGTTACTGATGCCTCTAAGTTTCGTAAATTGGCACACATAACGAGAAAGGTGAAAATGTCCATGTCAGGGGAACATGAGAAAGGCAAAAGAGTTTTCTTTGCGATACGTATGTCGTCTCAGCGTCTACCGTCCTTATGGTTACTTGGGTTTGAAGTTGGGCGCAAGGTATCGGCAAATTCTCATTTGTGCCTCATTGTTGCTTTGGAGCACTTGTAAATAAGAGTCACTATTGGCCTGTAGACATTGCGCAATTTGTTGTGATAACAAAGTTTCATTTGAAATATGATCCTCGATGGAGGATACATTTGAATGGTTTGCATCCACCTCCGTATTTCAAGGCAGAGCAGGCGAGACTGAACGTCTGGGGGACCCAATAGGAGAATTGTGTACTGAATTGACAACACTATTTTGATTTGAACCTGGGGAAACCTTTTTATGGCGTTTGGGGGTACTACCAGGCAGTAGCCTAGAATCATGAAAATCATCAGGCAATCCTCTTTTAACTAGCAACCTGCCTTTTGATTACCTATTAGCTGATTTTTGAGGCATGGTAGGCCTACGTTTTGGCATTTTAAATCTATTTTATGTTATAATTTGAAATCTGGCATTATTTATTTAACCAATTACCAGTTAGCTTTCAAGATGCAGTGCAACAGTATAACAATAAACTCTTTCCCTTGAAAAATTTGTTTAACCCGTTTAGGGAAAAAAATTCAACTAGCTTCTCGGGGAAAAAAAACTTCAATGACAATTTGTTGACAAAAAAAAATCCTTTTCTTGTATGGAGCAAAGGGAAATTTTTTTTCAAATTCGACTTATTGACACCATTGTAATCCGATTTACTAGGCTGGGTAAGCCGGATTATTGTCAGGATAACTCTAAGATGTTATGCAATGCATAAACACTGAGATGGCCTATAAATGAATGAGAAGCAGAGGAACCTTGGATAAGGATTTTAATATCCACTTGATATTCCGTTCTTTACAGTAAACTTATGTTATATCCAAAGTAATTCAAGGCTCAGTTTAGGTTTCACTGTATTTGAATATGGCCTGGACCACTAAGCAAGAGTACATGAATAATTAGTCAAGCTATCTTTAGGCTAACTGTTAAGTGTCCTAATTCTGATTAGTTATATTGGCACTACCATAGATATTCAATACTCTGGCATTTGCCAGGATACCCAAATATAATATATTGGTACTTAGCCTTAAATTATGGCTTGGATGCTGGCTTGTGTCCTCTCAACCCCACTAGGCTTGTAACCCCACAGTCATCAGGTCTGCTCTCAACATGTGAGAAATCCAACTGATCAAAGTACAATACTGGGCAAAAAAAAACGCTCGTTTTCGTTATACCAAGAATTTAAACCCCTATAAATTCTTGGTTATACGGATGGCTTCAACAATACTGTCAGAAATGATTGTTACGACGTCGTGATGGTCGGCAGGATGGCAACAAAGGAACGATGAGATTTTGTCTAAACAATATGTGGCGCAAGCCATTGTTGGGCTTATTGTGTGAACTTCGCGGAAATAGCAACATTACTTGATGCAAAAGTAATTACAAACTATTACGAATATGGCTATTATTAATATTTCTTAATATTACTCAAGTATAACAAAATATTGCATCATGCAGATAGTTGAAATTTAATTAATGCTTCTAAATATTAATACGCTAGATGAAGAAACACAATGAGGCCAACATTAATTTATTATAAATATTTATAGCTAGTTTTATTGGCTTCTTTATTTTTGTTTCAATGGTCATGTTGGCTGAGCAGTGGCAGAGCTCAGTCTAGTTGTTCAAGAGGCTGATCTGTCCGATGACTGGAAAGGAGACCCTCGCAAAGTTTCTGCCTGGCTGTGCCAACCAGAGTAATGTGACAGCCTACCAGGCTCTTTCAGTTGCTATGGGCTCTATCTCTGGACATTACCTCGGACACCTGATATGTTCGAAGTTTTCCAGGCCGATTCCCCGGAGTTATCACTCCCGTAGACTTTCTTCCTCCTACATGGTTTAGAATTAAGCCGTGTCTTCTTTACAGAGTTTGTTTCAGCTGACGTAAGGATAGAAGAAATAAAAAAAAAAAATAGTAAGTTTGTTAAAAATAAAGAATAAATCACCATGTAAAGGTTAAACGAAGGAAACGGTCTACATTAAAGATTTGCCTTCGTGACAATACAAGAAACACTAATCTTAGAAAGAAAGAAAGACAACTGCCCTGACTGGAACTTGAACCCAGGACTTCCCACTGTAACCAATATGCTACCGGGGTGGATCCTGGCTACAGGCTCCAGCACTGTTCAGTCTTTCAGTGTGTCAATAGGTTTGCTGATAAAATTTATTGTTTATTAGAAAGATTCAACCGTTTAATCAGCATAATATTTTCCCATCCACCCTCGATTCTAAGCAGTTGATTTGCAAAAATCAGGGTGCCTGTTTTTAAAGTTCTCCCAACACATTTGAATCTCAGTGGGAAAGACGAAATCGTAATGAGTTAAAATTACACACGAATACTAGGCATCATTCTGAAAATGTTGCTTGATGGGAAGAAAGAGCTTTGGAAAGAGCACTTTCTTGTGTGCATTATAACTACACACAAGAAACTCTTTGCAGCAGTGGCGTGTCATGCTACTTTTTTTTGTAACGATATAAGTGCCGCATTTCTTGTCTGATTTTCATCGACTTTATAGGATTGTGCATGTCAGACTACATAACATTTCATTTAAACTTGTAAAAGTTTTGCTAATTTCTTCTTTTTTCTTCAAGAGACTAAATACTCGCTTTCATGCTCCAAATAACTGCTGTAAAGTGTTGCCTTATAATTTGTTATTTGCTGTTGATCTTACTATTTTTTTATGGTGACTCCAACCGAATGCACAATATTAATAATGTTGAAGAAGACAAGACAGTGTATCTGGTATATCATTTTATATGGTAGCTATTGCACCACTTGGACTCCTGACACTCTTTCTGAGCAGGCCGGATCAGGTCACTAGGTTGGTGACTGGGTGTGGCTGTTCAGGGAAACACAAGCAGCATCCTTGTCATCCAGTCAAAATAAGATCTGGGTTTATAGGTGACACAGAAATTAAAAGCTAAAACTGTTTTGGTTCAGTACTCGTGCTTTGTTTCTCACAGCTTGGCATTAATGGATTTGTTCTTGATCCAATTGGGAATGAGGGCACTTCCTGAGTTGGTTTACTTCCTTCTTTCTATCTAGGATAGATGTAGGACATCCAGGTGTGGGGTGGTGTTTTCCCAATATGCATAAATATGGATCATAACTGTTTATGGAAATTTGCATAGGCTAGGGTTTTAGTCCTTTAATACATAATTCAATATTTGCATAATTTATTAGCATAAATTCATTACAAGATCCGTGGAATCCTCTCCAGATCTAGAGCCTTCCAGTGATTCAAACAAACCTCAATGTGCATGAATTCGCAGATCAGAACCATGAAGCCTTGGAGAAGACTCAACGACATGGTCCGCGTGTACCTGGGGGAGGCGACCAGGAATGCCAAACGCGCTAACGACGAGAAGCACAGGCCAGTGTCTTTTGAGGAATGTCAGCTGGTGAACATTAAAAACCATGCTCGCTCGAATGCTCAGGCAGGGTTCACAGCGAAATTTGCAGCAAAGTATAAGTTACCCTACAGGGTCGTTCGCAAGAAGTCTCCAGTAACCTACCAAGTGGTGGCTACAAACGACGCTTCAGATTTTCGAACTGTAAACGTAGCTGATGTGGAACTTTATTTACATCCCTTAACGATGGACAGATATGGTCCCGAAGGAAATGATGATGAAGGAGCTGCTGACGAGGAAGCTGAGGAGCCTGATGGGGAACTGGACAGAGAAGCTACTGCAGCCGAACTCACGGAAACCACTGAGGGTCACAATGCTCTCGAGGAAAGTCAGGAAGACGGCTCCAGCGATGGTGGTGGTCAAGATGAAGACGACGAAGACACAGAGTCAAGAAACAGCGGTTTCAGTTAGGAACCGTTCAGATGACAAATCATTCTACCAGCTTCTTGGAAGAATCACTACGTGTGGTTACTCAAGGAAGTCAAACTACCCTTCGATCAAGTGTATGACTACGAGTGGCCAGACACGATGGACTTTTAGCGAGCTGAACTTGTTGAAATTTTTTTGGAGATGGCGATGAGTTGGGACCTGCTTGTTTCTACTGGGAAGGAGGACCTGGAGTGAACATGTTGGGAGAAACTTGGAATTTGTGCCACTTCCGAAACACTGTCATTGGAAAACACTGAACTTTGTGTGACGCCTGTGCCGTGTGTGGTTTGGGGTGGAGCTTGGTTTTATTCCAAGTAATGGGCTCTCTCCACGGTTGTTTTTCTGCGTTCCAGTTGTATCCGTTCAAGAATGCACGAATCGAGTTTATTGGTATGTGTGCACGATCAATGATGGCCAGGCAGTGAAGCAGTTGCATGGGTAAGTGTAAACATCGCGCGGTCGTGGACTAAGACGTGACGGCGAGTATGGTCATGCAGGAAAGTGTGCTGAATTTGTGCTGCCGCAAGTCAGGACTAAGTCGTGACTATCATTGCACAATGCTAGTGATGCAAAGGACTAAGTCAGCTTAGCCGCATGGTGTGTGTGTGTGTGGCTGGAATGCAACATCGTGAACTTTTCGCATGATTATATTGTATACTCGCATTTATTATTTGTAACACTTGTGTAATCGATTTTTCGGTTAAGAGTCTTGTTGTAATTGAAAGACCCTTCTTTGTGAACCCTAATGAGGGCACTTGGGAGGGGGGGGGGGAGTTTGTCATGGTTGAGTTCCCCGAGGTAGTTGCCGTGACACCAAACTGGCCTCTCCTGCATTGCCTAGCCCAAATGCATATCTCTATGCAGCCCCTGAGGCTATACGTTGGGTACTGAGAGAGGGAATAAAGGAGCCTTGGCACGAGTTTCGCTGGATCAGATGTGTAATGCCTCTGATCTTATTAAACCCACATGCATCATCGGCTACTGAATCGAGTAATTCGTCATGCACACACATCTGGGCACAGGTGGACATGACAAATGCGGAATCGTCAACTAAATGTGCACAAAACAAAACTTGTTAAGGATTCCAGCTAAGTTTTCGTCATTTGAATTTGTGATATCAATGAAATTCGCGAAAATCGTGTACAGTGAATGGCTAAACTGAAAATTGATATGCTGTATCAGACCGTCAAAACCTTGATTTAACAGGCATCTTAGTTACGAGACACGTTTGGGATGCCAACACTTGACCAGTTATCTCTAAAAGGAAAAGGCCCAATTTTTAAAGCCCAACGCACAAAGCGAAATTTGTGAGGGGGTCACATGGGCCCCAAGCAAACGGAGCAACAGCAGCCCAGTTGTCAGAGCTCCTGTAATGTTCTAATCTAGTGAGCTTTTGTACCAGAAGGAACATTAGTATCAGGATAGCAAGTTGTATTCAATCAGTATAATAAACACATAAAAGACACTGTAAAAGGTAGGCATAAATGATAAGCAGTAAATCAACAACACTGGACCTTTAATCGACACTCTCCTTTACATAATATTACCCACATATGGTCAATTTAAGCAAACATAGTGATTAATGCGTGATCGTCGTGATTACATTTAATCAATAAGAAGCGTAGCGATTGGCATTACGTTATCTACTTATTGTTGGATTAATTAACCTAACCGTTAATTTATTAGCTAGCCTTGAGGTAATTAAAGAGCGTTGGCATTCATCGAAATCATAAGCATTTGTATTAATAGCCGTAGCTGTGGAAGGAATACTTATCTCAATTAGACGCTTGCTGTAGCTACGATCGGTGGTTAGCCTAATGCTTCCTCCCGGCTTCCGTCGCTCCGGCGGCTCGGTTTCCGCTCGTCCGTACTCTACATCTGCCCTCAAGAATGCGACTGGCGTGCACAATTTTAACAATACAGGAATGCTGAAGATAGCCGAATGAATGTTAACATTCCAGAGTCCTGTTTTATATGCGATTGTTATCGCAGCCACATCAATCAATGTCTAAGCTGATTGATTGGCTTTACGTGGAAATTTAAGGACTTGACAGTCCGGGTCCTATCTTAATTAGGGGACTGCTGTGCCTGTCAATCAAAGTATTGTCTAGTTCGGGAAGTACATTAGCTGTATATCTAAGTATATCTCAATTAAGTTGCTCCTATCTTAATTAACTTGTCGTCCGTGCAGCCGTGTAGTAAAGATTGATTGTTATTGTCGGAATTGGTTGATCATAAGTTACGACCTTATCTTAATTAGTTTCCCTTCACAGAAGTGATAGGGGTTCTTAGAATCGATGTATAGATAATGCTGATAAGATAGTGTAATGCAATGCCAATCCTTACCTCTTACAATAAGTATTTATGGAGGTCCGGTTTACAATGAAATGCCGCTGCTCGGTCATTCTTTGAAAAGGGGGCTCCGATCTTAATCTGGTCGACTGGAGCCAATTAATCTATAAGGAATAAATATTGGGTTCATGCATTAATAAATGTATGATATAAGTATACTCACAAAATACCGGCAACCGGCGTTTACAGTGGTTTGAAAACGACATAACTTCATAAAAACACACACAACCACCAGGCAGAAACACACACACAAGTTCCTTTGAATTTTCGGTGAATTCCACCCCGTTCACCTTCTTCAGAAAAAATGTCAACACAAAAACGTCCGAAAACTACATGACTGTCAAAGTTCGCGAATTCTAGATTTCAAAGACACGCGCGTGGAGGGATGCATCACTGATCTTCACTTGCCATCTGGATACCCCACTTAACATCAAGCTTGGCAGCCAGCGTAGGTGCCACCAATCTGTCAATGCCTTCGTATGTCGGTCCCGTGATGTTCATTAATGGATGTTTACGAGTTGTAAATCGCCTAATCTCCAAAGACTCAAGGGCCCTCAAATGTGCATCGTTGTGAGTGTTGGAATTCATCAGAATGGAAACCTTGTCCCAGGCAATGGGGTGTTGTGTTCTCAGATGGTGTTGAGCGATTCCATTCCGACGATCTCCCTTAATGGTAGCAGTTTCGTGCTCTTTGATGCGTTGAAGGAGGGTTCTTCTGGTTTCTCCGATGTAGATGGAATCACATTCTTGGCAAGGAACACGGTACACTAATCCTCTTTGGTTGGCAAGGTGATTAGGCGTCTTCAAGTATCCGGGGGAAATACTTGCCGTCTCAACAACAGTGAGAGGAGGGGGGTGGGGGGTGGGGGGGAAGCTCGCCACAAGATGGTCGTCACTCTTCAATTTACTGCGAGTATGGTAGCGGTGGACAGGGGGAGTGGGGGCCGGAGGAATCGGAGGAGAAAGGGTTGGTGGAGGGGGCGGGAGGGAGGGGGGGGGGTTTCTTGTGTTGACATTTTTTCTGAAGAAGGTGAACGGGGTGGAATTCACCGAAAATTCAAAGGAACTTGTGTGTGTGTTTCTGCCTGGTGGTTGTGTGTGTTTTTATGAAGTTATAAGTATACTTTTGTGTATGATTAATTAGATGTATTATTTCTGTAAAAAAGACCAATTAGGCTTAATTTAAATCCTTACATAATCCTTCGTGTTTCCGTTAATAAACAACCAGCATATCGAGGAATATACTCATAGCTATGTGGTACAATATAAACTCCAATTTGACTATAATGTCGTGTATTGTGTGTGTGTGAATTGGTTTCACCCTTTTGACTATCAAGCTCAGGTCGAAACCACAGGGGCTAGGCACACGAATCGCGTACATGCCGGAACACTCATGCCACCCAGCGAGCGCAGCGAGCAAGCGAGCGAAAGCGAGCGATAGAGTGTATTAGGAAAGAGATACAAGGGAGCGAACTAGGTGGCGATGCACGTTTCATTTCAAACACACACACTTCCTTTATTTCTTCACCGAT
>JAHWFP010198800.1:62464-77395 GCA_023313725.1 Lithobius niger | reverse complement strand
TTAGAAATTAGTTTTAACTTTGAATTATGTTAGATATTGAAAGGTGGGCGATCTGATAAACTAAATTTGTGAATCAATGAGAATAAAGGCATTGTGTTTTCCTAGAGTGAATCCAGATCACGCACGTAATTGATTGAACGCTAGGCCTAATATTGCCGACTTTTCCGTTATTACAAACGCTCCCGTGAATCGTGTTGGATTAAAAGTTATTTTGTTGAATGTATGAAGTTTTTAGTTAATTTTGCTGCAGAAAAATCAAAATTTACGGGGATGAAACGTTGCTTTCGTTAGAACCTAAGAAGATTTCGGTTAATTTTACCACAGAAAATCGATAATTTTTAAGAGGTGGGCGTCAGCAAGAGTACATCACGATTTTTGACTTTCAAGCATTTTAGGGGGCTGGGCGTTAGCATTAACTGGGCGTTTAATATGCGATTTACGGCAATTGTCAAAATGTATGTACCTATGACCCTGAGCCTAATGTTAGCCTGGCTCTAGTGAAACGTTTCCGTCACTATTGTGCATGTAAGTATAGTGATTTGTTAGGGATGTTATTTAGCTATATCGAAAGCTCTTCATAAAACCCAAAGCAGCTGGTAAAACCTATGCCATGACGCATAACCTTCAGCCCTTCTGAACGTAAACAGCTGAACTGTAGAACGTGTGGATGCTTACTGAAATTCCAACAATTTTAGAAAATAATTAATTGTAATTTTTTTTATAAACTTTGCCTATTTGCAGCTGTTATCTTTTCTGTTTTTCTTTTGTTCTTTCATGAAATCCTGCTCTAATTACAACCAGATTTGCAGTGTTCACAATAAACCTGCTTAAATAAATATTAATGCAGTGTTATGGTGTGTGTACTGCAACCTTAAATTTGAAAATGCAGTTTTTTGGTATGCCCTACTACCTTAATTGAAATATCGTTCTGGAGTGAAATGTGACACTCAAAATCGAAATGGTTTTAGGTGAACTAATGAATTGACGCTCACCTAATTTGTCAATCTTGTAACTTGACACATTTGACAAAACGTTATGAATGTTATTCCCATTCATAGAAATTTTGTCATTAAGATGACGTCTTGACTTGCGCAGAAGTCTAAGATCGAATGACGGTGTTTCAGTCAATTGCCGCAACTCTGCACATCATTTTTAGTATGCTACAACTAACTATCACATGGTGGTTTTTTCAGTATGCCCCACAACTGGAAGAAAAGGTTACTTTTATTAATCATGCGGTAGATTTTTAAGTATGCTCTACAACTCGTGTGTAAGTGTGAATACGTTCCAGCAGAACTTAAATGTGTGAGGTGCCTATACAGTGTGACTTCAATGAACTGTTGGTTTGTGTTCAGAGCCCCAAGCGGACCGCACCCTCTGATCTATTCTGGGTTACCATCAATGTTCCCCAAATAGTTAATATGCGACAATCTAGAAATAATGTGAAATTTCCAATGCCCATAACGGAAGTTCTGAAACAGATTAACTAATTTAAACTTGAAATCCACTTGACGTAAAGTAGTGGTGATGTATAACTTACATTCTGCACTATAAATAATGATAATTAGCTTAATCTGCCCTACTGACTAGCAATCAAATTTTCTGTACTCTATTATTTATGTGAAGTTATTTCTTGTCTGTTATGGCAAGGAGGTTAGGGTGGGGCGTATCAATTTTCCAACATAATTTTGGCGACAATTGACAAGAATCACTTATCTTTTATTTCGTCTTTGGATCAAGTTCTGATTGATCCTTCATTCTTGTGATTCCCCACTTTTCTCCACTCTGCCATCCTCGATGGTTTGCAACTTTGCACAACTGTGTAGTACATTTTCCTGAAAGACATTAAACGTTGGTCTACATGAGTTTTCTTGTCTTTGCATACTTTCCAGATGTACAAAACATGTATAATTTATTTGTACTTATTTATAAATTTACACGTATAGCTGTAAAAAAAATTAATTTATTAATTTATAAAAGCAATGTATGTATTATTTTTCTAAATTAAGAAAATGTGGCTTTATTTTCCTCTGGAGTTAAAATTTAAGCTATCTGTAGCCTTTGAGATGGGTTGGGTTTCAACAGACTTTTCCATGGTCAAGGGTGAGTAGATATTGACCTACTCTTGACCGTCCTATCCTACTGTTGCTGATGGGTTTGGTCAAGCAGATGGGGGAGAGGGTAATAAACGAGAGTGGGCGGCGGGATGAAAGGGTTCGGGGAACGGCATTTGGGTATGCCACCCGAAATCTGACCTCAAAAGTAAGACAAGTCGAGGCCATGAAAACAATGGTTGATGGTTACCAGGTGAGCAGAGGGGTGAATTGGTCCCTGGGAAAAGATGGCCCCCAGATTTTCGTGACGTCAACCCTTGACCTCTGCAGCCATTGGTTTGTTTACCAATATTTCTGGATCATTTTTCGGACTTGTAAAATTTCGACTTTCCAACCCGCACACGAAGTTGTGTGCTTCACTCTGTTCGTCCGCTTTTTGTCTGCTTCCTCGATTTTGCTTGCTTGCCTCATTATGGATCTGCCCCCCACCCCCCCAAAAAAAGGAAAACCATTCCCAAGGATGAGCGTAGCGCTAGGGCTACAATGCCTCGCTACATGGGGGAGTTTCTGAGGGTGTTATCCCTTAATTTAATGACATTTGCGATATGCCTGGATCACTACCAGTACTGTGAGCCGGCTCCGGCATTTTTTGCCAAATGTCCGCATCGGAATATCGGTGAAATCTCGTTTTCGCCGATGCTACCCAACGAGGACCACCTGGACTACGTTCTTCGCCTGTTTTATATGGAGTTTATTTTGGAAAACACCGACCAAACACTGTAAGCAATGATACTCCTCCAGATGAGAGTTCCATTGCTCAACAACCCAGAATGAGCTCTCATTTTCTAAAGTGTAGCCAGATAACGGCAACGGGGTGCCATCATTGCCGATATGTAACATTCCCGCCCTTCCCTGAAGATATAGAACCATTTTCTGAATATCTGTGGAGGGCTATCAACGCGGAGAACATCTTCTTTCTCCAGATGAAAGTGCACAAGTCATCAACCCAATTTAGAATTGAAGTTGGTCCCCGAGTTGAAGTGCCGGAGGAAGAAGGAATGCCCGAATTATTAATGCACTTCATTCCCAATTGCGAAATACAAGACGCATTACCACCGCTCCGAGACCTCGTCTCCCATAGGCCCCGTCAGAGGACTCCTCGCCTTCCCTGGAAGGAGCCCCTGAGCCCCTTGAAGCAGTCAATGCTGGTGCGTCCGGTAGCGGTGTGCAGCAATGCCTTCGTCCGGCCAAATGTCGAGATGATTGCTCCGTATGCCACAACGGACAGTATGGTAAGAAAATGTTCATCCTTAATGCCAATTAATATTATAGACACAAAATATATATATATGTGTTCTCAATTGGGGAAAATGAATTATTTGGCATGTAAACATGCCTAGTAAAATTAAGTTTAATCATCGTAACTTTAGCCGTTTCAGTTTGAATCTTGTAGTAAAATAATGCTGTTCATGAACAATTTCAAAGTATGTGAGTAATAACAGCGTAATATGGTAAACTACGTTTAATTTATTGTTCTAGTGAAATATTAAAAGGGGGAAAAATATTCGGTGCGGATATACTTGCCGGCCTTCCTGACATGGAAGGACATTTTCACAATGAATGAAAAAGATGTATAAAATATTGTCATTAATTTAATGGCCCTCAAAAGTAAGCCAGAGTTACTGTAAATGTATGTGCCTAAAAAATGCTTTTATCCCAAAGTATTGGTATGGGCCCTACGATTTTGTCCTATAGGTAAGTTATACTATGATACAATAATATAAATTCAATTTAAATCCAGTAAAATAAAGTGTATGAATACTTACGGTATGTCAAAAAAAAATTTCATAATGAGCAAATAGTTTGCGTAAAATAAAATTTGCAATATTATGTTTTATAATCCTTTTCCTATGGATGTAGAATACAATATTAGCTTATTTACTTATTAATTTTAATTTAATAATTCATATCCTTATGAATGTAAAATTTTAAAATGTCGCATCGTGTGTTTTGAACGATACATCCGACAAGTGAAGCATGCTATACAAAATTTATTTATTGTTTGCCTTGAACCATTACTTATTCTTATTGAAACAAGGTAAATGTCCGCAGCGTTCTAATTGCTATGATGCCCGTGAAAAAAGAACTTGTGCCATGGTCTAATATTAATGTATTTAGATCGTGCGCTACGTTGAGGCGAGGTATCCCGAAACTAATTTTGCAAAATTTACTCCTTGTAGCCTGGGCAATTATTCTGAACGGCACTCATTCCGTTCTCAAGTGTACCATTGCACATTATAATATATTGTGAGTCGATATATTTTTCCTTAATATCCAAAATCGGAATCTGGGGGGAAGTTTTCTTGGTATAACTCATTGTCCTAGCACACTAGCCTATGTGATAAATCTAAACGTCAATACCGAAATATCCGCGGTTTTGTGACAATAAACCATTAGGCGCATTAAGCATGGCAGCGCGAACTATGCGCTGAACTGAAGCTCTGTGCACGTGGGAAGGTTTCACCGTTGTGCAAACGAACTGTTTGGACTCAGTAATTTATAGCTTAATGCTTACAGGATATCTTGCCGTATATTTCTATTGAAACAACTGTGTGGAGTTTTACTTTGAATTTTACTTGCCATGATTGACGGAGAAATTACGGTGATGAACGTTGAGAAAGCGTAATTTCTCCGTCAATCATGGTATATTTCTATGTTGATATTTTTACTATGTTTGTTAATTTCTGTGATAGGGGTGGGGGTAAATATCACTCACATTGAAAATTCATAACATATAGACGTATATAATTTATAATAAGTATGTCGGGAAGAGAATCTGTTCTAGTCGTCATAAATATGCTAGAACGTCATCCTTCCGTCTCCGATATACGGATTTTCCCTCCATATTGTTCTTATGGATATGAGAGAGATTTGGGGTAATAAGAGTTTCTATTACTGTATGTGAAATTTCGATTTGCAACGAGTTATGTAAGTGTCAAATTTACGTATATTCACAAATACGTGGACTGGATAGTAATCTTAAATATTTTACTATTTTATTTAAGATAACCACAACTCTGATGCCGACAGTGATGATGTGTAATCCGTCGTTGTCGCCTGCTTTACCCGCCTGCTAAGAAAGCGGCGTGGTAGAGTTCGATGTCAGTGTTGGCACCTCTCAGCAAGTGGGAGTGTATATATTTGTATATAGTATCTTATTATGAGGATGCAAGTGTTCACGATCACTGATTACTGAAAATTTATTCTACATTAAGTCAAAATCCTGAAATTTCTTAATAAAAAATTTTTTTTTCTTCTTACTTAATTTTTTTAGACAAAATTTAATGATTATTAATAAATTATATATTAATGTCCGTGATTGACCAGATTTTAGCTGATTTCTTTAATCTGTGATCTAATGTGCTATGTATGTAATAATTTCTATTTTCTGTTTCAGGCGCATTATTTTTGTTTTACTTCCATTAATTTCATTTTCCATTGTTAAGTGTGTTCATGTTACTATATTATGTCACCAAAAAATGTTTATTTTTTCCCCGTGTACTAGCGTGTTGCCTACATGGTGTTTTAATTCAATGAATGCATTATGTTTTATGTGTATGTACATATTTTCGTATTATAACCATTATTATTTTCCTCAATTTTATTTGTTAACGTTTGTCTTAATCTTACTTGGTTTTGTAAATACTGTGTTTTCTATTTTATTTGTATTCGCTATGACTTGTCTGTAAATAATTTATTTATGTTAATTTTACTAAAATGTTATGTTCAGTTGCCGATGTGTACTTATTGTTCTATGCATTAATTTTAACTTACAAAATTTCAATTTTACTTTAATTTCTTGTCCTGTGCGCTGTTCTATGTTGTTAACCGTGTATGTTTTCGTGTTCCGTAAAGTGCTTGTACCATTTTTATTTTCGGTGTTCAATAATATTTTCATTAATTAAAAAAAAATTCAGCGATGTAGTCCTTGTCTACCTTATTTCTATAGTACATATTGAAACATATTAGTCCTAAGCTTTTCTACACGGGTATATCCATAAAACAGGGTCTAGTGTATCATTGGCAATTATTGCGAGAAACGAAAATGCGCTGCTGACTGCGCGTAGACTCCGTACTTTTGTTTTGAAAGCTACTTCCATTTCTCCAAGCTAGGGTCCCCGTGTGCAGAGCGCATGAACGCCCATTGCGGTGATGCCATGTTTTCCTTTGTTCTCCGTTGAATTTATGATGTTCTACTCGTCGTCAATATTTGCCTCTTCCAACTGCTGACGTTACCTAATTGCTGGCATAATTCTACTGCTACGGGTATCATAACCATACGTAGAACCAAGCATCCTTTGTTTGTTAAGCTCATAATCTATTTTACAGTATTTTTTTGTAAATAAGCGGCCGACTTCGGCTCAACGTGTTTGCGTTTGGTAGTTAAGCTCGTTTCAGAACCGCTGACTGGATTGTCGGTTTCGGAAGGCGCAAACGTTGGCGGCTGAATCTCTGATAAATGGTCAGTCGGATCCTCTAAAAGCTGTGCTATGTATTTTTGTAATTTTATTTCAGCTTCCGTTAACGTTCCGTTAAGCTGCTCTGAAATTTCAAGACCCGTAGGTCCATTGAAAAGAATAGGTTGAGTATTCGTTCTTAGGAACCATGGGCGCAAATTATTTACGTGAGCACGAACTATTTTAAGTGGATCCAAAAAATGTACAATACGAACAATAGCATCGTTAACGAATTCCATTATCCTGAACGGACCTGTCCAAGCTCTAAGCAATTTCGGAGAAATTTAGTTAATTGGTAAGAAATCGCGTAATAATACGTAATCGTCGGCCAAATAGCGGTACGGTCGAGCCGTACGATCATAAAAGTTTTGCTGTGTCTGAACTGCTTTCCAATTGTGCGTTCAAGTGACTTTGAATGATGCTTGTAGTCTACTCTCTAGACGGACTACAGTGTCGTCACTATCGTAGCAAATTCGTGGTGGCTCGAATGCCAAAGCACTCGGTAATCTAAATTTGGAACTATGGTGTAAATAATGTGAGCTAATTAAAGTGGTGGGGTTACGGCATGCATTTAGTGCTACAGTTACCAATTCAACATATTCACACCAATTTTGAGGACAACTAGCTGAAATTTTACGTAAGACTGTTTCTATTCTTTTATTTGCTACTTCTACGGATCCTCCTACCCATGAAGTGTTAGGAGTAAAGTTAATTTGCTTAATGTTAAATATATTAGCTAACCAAGCAACGATAGCATTATTAATTTCTGAGTCATTGTCTCCCCTTAATTGCACTGGTACTCCGAATCTAGCAATAAGATGCGAGAACAATTTATTCGCTATAGTACCTGTCTTTTTATCCGGAATACCAACTGCAATGACGTAATGACTGAAATCGTCAATTAACGTCATCACGTACATGTTGCCGTGAATACTTTTATTTAAAGGTCCAATGAGATCCAAGCTCCATGAGTAACCTGGTGGGGTTGGTAAGCTCTCAGCTTAGCCTTGTATGGCTTAGTCGGCCTAACGTAAGCTTGACATATTTGGCAAGTCTTAGCGTAATGAGCGATATCATCGAACATTTTAGGCCAATAACAATGTAGCTCTATCAAATCTCTAGTTTTGCGAGCACCACGATATCCGGCGCCCGGCGTTGAGTGATAGTCCTTAATACAATAGTTGCGTAGAGATTTTGGTATACACATCTCTGCTAGATTGTGCATACGACCTTTAGATGGGTCTGCAAGCCTGATTCTATACAGAATTCCATCGTAGTCTTTATAAAAGATGTTTCGCTTGCTTGAAGCGTCAATCAAATCTTCCGATGACTGATCTTTAAGACGATTTATGATTTCGCCTAGATACAGATTGTTTCTCTGTTCAGCCGCTAGGTGTTGTCGTGTCCAATCGGGATGTTGACTACTGAGGACAGCGACCGGTACCTCTATACGCGAAAGCGCATTGGAAACCGCTAGAAGTCGTCCCGACTTGTGACGTCAGATGAATTCGTATTCCCTGAGTTGAAGTAAGATTCTTTCAAGTTGGGGGGGGGGGGAGGGAGGGAGGAGGCACAATAAAGACAGCAAATTGCTAAATGATCCGTAGTTAAAAAAAACATCTTACCTAATAAATAACAACGAAACGAGTCAGTTGAATGAATTATGGCTAAAATTTCCTTTTTTGTAGTCGTTTCCTTCCTTTCCGCCTCAGTGAGGGTTCGGGAAGTGTAGGCTAAAGGATAGTTTATACCTCTGTGGTACAGACTTAAACAACCGCCGATTGCAACGCCACTAGCGTCGGTTTCAAGAAAAAAGGGTTTAGAGAAATCGGGGTGTTTAAGCGTTGCTTGAGTTCCGGAAAAGCTCGTCATCTCCCCAAACAAATTTACAATTCTTATGAGTAACTTTAGTTAAAATATGCGAACTGCGAGACGTGCCGTCTATAAAAATTTACCATACCGAGAAAAGAACGGACTTGTTTAGGTGTTTTAGGAGTAGGATACTGCTGCATAGCCTTCGTTTTATCTCTGTCCGGCTGTATCCCGTTTTCATCTAGCACAAAACCTAAAAATTTGACCTGTTTTCGCGCAAAATCGCATTTTCTACGCTGAGCTTTAGTCCGGAACGAGCCACTAGTTGTAGTGCTCGATCCACATGACTGATATGCGTTTCAAGATCTGGACTACTCAGGAGGCAATCGTCAAGATAGACGGTACAATACGCGCCTAGCACTTCTGCAAAAAATTGTTGAGCACAAAATAGGAAGTGCGCAGGAAACGTTTTAAAGCCCATTGGGAGCCTGTTAAAAAAATACGTTTTAGAGTTAGCAGAGAAACACGTTTTCGGCTTAGCTGACTCAGCTAACTTAAGCTGATAAAATCCAAATTTAAAATCTATACGTGTAAAGTATTTGGCGCCACTTAGGTGCGCCATGCCCGCTGTCACAGTTGGTACTGGAACACTCACACTCTCAACAACTGAGTTCAAGCCGCGTAGGTCTACAACTACGCGAAATCCAGTTGGCCTTCTCTTTATCATTAGGCAAGGAGATAACCAACCAGATTTTCCCTCTTTAATGATACCTACTCTCTGCATCTCATCTATATATTTGTCTAACAATTCACGTTGGTGAAACGGAACTCTATACATTTTAGAACATACTGGTTGGGATTTACCTGTCTCGATAGAAACTTCGTATCCCTCAAAACAACCTAGATCGAAATCGTTTTTAGAAAATGAATCCTGATGATTCTTCAACATATCTAAAAATTCCTGTGTTTCCTCCTTATTTAAATCTGGGAAGGTGAATTTATGTTTCGAATTTTCCCATTCTGCATCGCGTTCCTGCTGCGATTTAGGCTTGGGAGCATCAGCTAGGCTACCAGCTCGCTCTCCTTGTGAGCTGTCGCTCTGTTCGGGTTGTTGCTGTTGAGTTACCTCGATGGGGTTTGTGGGTTGCGATATCGAAATGGGAGTTTTGGTTTGAGGTTTCTCAATGGGGTTTGTGGTAGGGATGCTCGAACTGCTCGAATTTACGGAAGTGTCGTTGTCGTAGTCGATAATTGCGGTGGTATACGTTCCAAGGATTGTACCTGTTTTTAGTTCAACGTCAAAACCATTAAAATTTACACACATAACTGGAAGAATACATGTGGGAGTTGTGTTAACAAAGACTGTGAGCAAGACGTACAGGAATTCGCCGTTTTCAGGTTCGAATACTCCTGACTGTATTTCGGGAAAGGGATAGTGTAAAATTCCGGTTAGTCTGCACTCGGAATTTGGTGGAATGATTTCGTCTCGAAACAAAGAGCCTGTAACATCTATTAATTGCTGTTTAGGTGTACAATTCCATGTAGATTTAGGATTATCATAACCTTCCTCGTCCGTAGCTACGTTAAGCGTGGCTACGTAAATATGGGTTGGTTTATAACTTTCCCGATTTATTATTTCCTTGTTTTGGTTATATGCAATATGGGCTAGTTCTGGTGATGCTGACATTTGGAACTTTAAATCGCCGATGGTTAGGACATTATCAGGACAGTTTAATGCTAATGAATCTGACTTATTTGACAGAAAATCGTATCCTAATAGTACTGAAATATTTTAAACGAACCATCGGGAACGATAACGAATTGCTGACTTCTAGAAAACTAACATTTTCCAATGGTGGTTATTATTTTCCTACTTGTTTTAATCTGTCAATTATCTACACTGACTAGGCTTACCGCCGTTGCTCGAGTTGAACGTTTCGTCTCTATAAGCTCTGCCCCGATTTTAAATCTCTAAGCGTAAAGATGAGTTCCGTGTGCTACAATTGCAACAAGAGCGGCCATTTCGTCTGACAATGTCCACAAGGAGGAGGAGGTAGCCATGGAGGTGGCGGTTATGGAGGAGACCGTGGAGGTGGTTTTCGATTTGCCTGCAACAATTGACAGAAGACCGGGCACATGGCTCGTGATTGCCCCGACTCGACGAAAACTTGCTATGTCTGCGACAAGTCCGGCCACGTTTCCCGCGACTGAGACCAACAAGACGACCGACGTGGAGGTGGCGGTGGACGGGGTGGATCATCCCAATCCTGCTACGGATGCGGTAAAGTTGGCCACATTTTCCGCGATTGCCCCGAAGGAGATTCCTGTGACGTAAGGAAATGCTACAATTGCGGAGTTGCCGGATATACTTCCCGGGATTGCTCCAAAAAGGACTAGTGACACCCCGAAGTCGTCGTAAGTCAAAATTTGCCTTAGCCAAGGAGAAAAAGTATGAAACATGATTAATGGGACATGATTAATCTTTAAACGTAGCAGTGCTGAAGACCGTTTCATTTTGTGAAGTTTTGGACGTAAAAACCACCGATTTCAACAGATTCGGGACTAGTTTTATTATTCCTTTGTGTGATTTGGCGGCAGCACAAAATGGCCGCCAAATTGATGCCGCGCGTCCAATATGGCCGCCAAAACGTGCAGGTTCGTGGCCGCCATCTTGTCATTTGAGGAAAGTGTAGAAGCCGGGTATTGAGCAAATGCCGCCATTTTGTGTCGAGTTTCAATTTAAATAGATAGGCCGTTACGTGCAGTGGAAATTTGTATGTTAACTTAACGAGGCTGCGGAACTGGACTATATCACTATAATGCAAGCCTTTATATTTGAGAGAAAATTCCATTTTTTTACATTTGACGAGAAGTTGGTTTTGTGTCTTAGGCTACACATTCTACATTTTTCATAAGATTAAGAACTTTAAAAAAAAAAACGTGGCGCGTACGTAAAAAGTTTTTGAGTTTGATTTTTCTGTTTTTTTTGTTACTTCAACATTATTCATACTACATATTTTTTTTTACAAGTTTGTGAAAAATCTTCATATGATTTGTGGGACGCACTGTTTGTATGAATAACTTGAAGCATTGTAGTTAATTGTCTTTAAAACTGGCGTAATCATCGTAAGCACGTGACATTTTTTCCCTAAATTATGTAGCATGCGTTGTGCTGCCGTGTTCGTAATTAATGAAATTGATAGAACCTGTATCTAATAAACATGTTTCCGGCATATTTCCGACTTCGAATACTAAATGTGGGCAAGAGTATTTAACCTGGGTTTTATTTAAGACTGTATTGACTTGGATACTGTCTGCATTAGGCGTTGTTTGCTCCGGATCGAACGATGCCTCGTTTTGATCCGCCGACTCCCTACTAGTGTCTATTTCGGACGCTAGATGGTGCGGCATGTACCATCTATTGCCCGGTTGAGCTGGAATGCTCTTAAGCAAGTTTCTTCCCTTGCCCAGCGACGTGTGAGTCGCCGGCGAGGATTTTGACTCGGCGACGCGTTTGTTGTCCCAGAATGTCAAACAAATCGTCGGTTCAAAGACACCAACGACCGTCGGAATCCTAATCTTTCAATCGCTCTGTGTTGAATGCGAAATACCAATAGAATTTCCTGAAATCATTTTAATTCCGTCTTTGTAAAAGGTTTCGCTCGTGTGTTTAAACTGAATATTGCGGTCACTGCCTAATAAAGAGACAACTATAGGCTTATTAGTATCCACTGGGTGTAATTCGGGGTGAAAGTTGGTGGCATCTAATCCATCTTCAAATAGCGTTATGATTACTGAATCGCAAAGCATATTTGTCGTTAACTATTTCCAAAGCGTTCGTAAATTCACTAACTAGATTTTGATTACCGTTTATTGACCTTGCGACAGATTTGGAAGGAATTTTACCAAAATATAATGCTAAACGAGGTACTGCTAGCATACGATCGAGTAATGTGAATTTTTGTTGATGCCATTCAGTGTGTGAGTACAACTTAAGCATTAATTTATTCGTGTCCTCGTTTGAAAATAACTGGGTACATTTTGTTTTTTAAATGTGATTGCTGGTTACATTGTTGGTTTGATGAACAGGCGTTTGAGCCAGAACTGAGCTGACATACTAATTTTGGTCATTACTACTCTGTTCTGACTGATTTTCCCCTAGTCCTGAATCCCTGTCGTTATTCAGGCTATGAGCTCGTTTTTTGAACTGTTACTATTTTGGTTTGAGTTATCAGACTGATTTATGTCTGTGGCGTGTTGTGGAACACGGTTTTGGCTGTTGTTGTTTTGCCTAGGCTGGTTTTGATTATGATTTTGTTGCCTATTACTACTATTGGCATTATTTTGCAACTGTTGTCCATCGTTATTGCCATTATTCTTAGTATTAGTTTGAAATGCGTAATGGTTGTTAATTTTCTTGTTAAATTGGACTGAGTCTCTGTTATCAAATCCGGAAAAGTAGTTTCCGCGCTTTCCACGGTTGTTACCTCTATATTTATTTCCTCCGCGACCGTTTCTCCCATAAGATTTAGTGTTAGAAAATCCGCTTTCCAGGTTACGTTGCTCGTTACGTTGCCTAACCCGTTGTAAGGTTTCTTTCCTAGTATGACAATCCCTTCTCAAATGTCCGCGGGCCAAACGACGATAACAAGCTGTATTTTGTAAGTTATTTGTGTTTACAGCACTAATTTTAGCCTCATTTAGCTTAGGTTTAGCGTTTTGAAATTTATTTATCCCTTTCTCTGATGAATTCATTTATCCAGCATTGTGCCGAAAGCAAGATTGTTTACTTCAGTATTAGAAACTTGTTTAGTCCCTAATTTAATTAATTATGGTCATCTTCTTCCTGAAGTCCCGCTAAAACTGCCCTTTTGTAGATAGCTGAGTTATACGTATCTCTAAACGTAGTGTGTATTTGCGAAGTAACATGAACTTCAATTTCCTGTGGCATAGCATGAAGAAATACTGAGCGCATTCCGTCGTCTTTTGCTAATTGTTTAAAATACCGTTGAGCGGGAGAATCTGTGGGTTTAATTCTCCAAAGTTGCGAAGCCATTTTCTCTAGCCTAGCAGCAAAAGCTTCAATAGTTTCTCCCTTTTTGAGTCGGGCCGCGTGAAACAAATTTGGGGCGATGATTTCACCTCCACAACCGAATCTATAAACCAAATTTTCCTTAAAACTTTCCCAATTTCTAGAGGTGGCAAGTTGTGGATTCATGGCCAAATAAATAGCAACTAGACCCGTATATTTCCTACATGCTGCTGAAACTAATTCCAAATCTTGTAAAGAAGGATCCCAAGTACGCAAATTTTCGACCATTAATGCTAAAGCGAAAATGTCCAATGAATCATCTCCTGCAAAAGGCAAGATAGCTTTCTTGGCTGCGCGTAGTTCTTCCCATAACCTATTTTTGTGATGCGAATCTCTGTTTTGATTAGCTTCTGAAATGGTTTTCAATACTTCTAAATGATTATCATTCACTGTTTTTGCATTTTCATTTGAGGATTGTAAACAAACTGCTAGCGTGTGATCTAAAATCCTTTGAAGGTGGGTTTCTTCCATCACGCAAAATTGTTGCCCATTAAAATGATTTGGGGTTATAGTTATTGGTGTTTGATTTCCCTGTGAAGTTTGGGGATTTATTACTATGTTTGGAGTAATGGGTACATGAGTTTGATTTGGGATTTGCAAATTTAATGGTACCTGAATGTTAAGTGGTATTTGAGAGTTAGTTTGCATTTGCAAATTTGGCGTATTTTTTGTGACAGATTTGGTGGCACAAAAGTATGTTGTGGCGTTACTAAATTTAATGGCACGCTTTGATCTGGTGGCATATTTTGATTTAGTGGCATATTTTGGTTTGTATAAACCTGATTATTTGGTGTTACTGGGGTATGTGGTGGTACCTGTGAATTCAAAGGGACCTGAGGAATTAAAGGAACCTGTGTATTGAGTGATACTTGAGAGTTTAAAGGTGCACGGGTATGACGTGGTGCATGGGCGTTGTGGGGAGACCTAGAACGTGTACGATTCCTTTTATTTTGAGAGAACGTGTATGATTCCTTTTATTTTGAGTTAGAGTTTTATGCGACTGAACTCGCTTGGGTGGTGGCAAATTTAATGTTTCATCGATCTCGTCGATGGTATTGAAGTGGTCTGACTCATTATCCGACTCGTCAGGGGTGGTATTTGTATTATCTAAATTTGGGGTGCTAACTGAAGCATCCGTAAATTCAACAAAATCACCTCGGTTTGGAGGTCTTCTAATGGGTCTGCCTCATGAAGAGACTTGAACTGTGCCCCTGGCACGATTTCTCGTATTTCTAGGCAAAATTTTTTTCTCTCTTATTTTGTAAACTAATAGGTAATTTAGCTTATTTTCGATAAAACGACTCAAACTCTGGTATACTTAAAAAAATCACTGCAATTTGAATACCGATGGTACGGAAGATTTACTTCGGTTTTCGTTCATTATCACTTCTTTTTACACAGTAAGTACCATAAGTGTTCCAGTTACTCCAAACTAGCAAATTTTCGAATGCTTATA
>JAHWFP010198800.1:28016-57464 GCA_023313725.1 Lithobius niger | reverse complement strand
CTTATGTTCAGTTCGTTGTTGAAAATCACGAGAAAGATAATGTTTCACAACATTAAAAAATTAAAACAGCAGCTGCGATGTACAACTAAGATGGAAAAGGAGACTACAAATCTTCACACTATCGCTTATAAGGTGGGAACAACGATACTTAGCGTAACTGTCGCCGACTTAACGGACGCGTTTTCTCAACACGGAGATTTTCAATTTTATTCGTTACAGCCCGTAATTAAAAAAAAATGGTTCTCCGAAACTATTAAAACAATTTATCTGATTTTTTTCTGTGCACATTAATGAATAGCTATTGCGTGCAAGTAGTTGTAGGGGGATCCAGAAGGTGTAAATGAAACTATGAAAATAAAAATAATTTTTTCAACAAATAAAGATTACCCTGTTTGTACTCAGTTGAATTTTTACCGAGTCCGAGCCGGGTCAAAAATACCATTACCCGGTACCAGGTCGGGTATTTACCCGGACTCGGTCGAACCCTAATCAATATGAAGCATAGCGATTGGCATTACGTTATCTACTTATTGTTGGATTAATTAACTTAACGTTAATTTATTAGCTAGCCTTGAGGTAATTAAAGAGCGTTGGCGTTCATCGAAATCATAAGTATTTGTATTAATAGCCGTAGCTATGGAAGGAATACTTATCTCAATTAGGCGCTTGCTGTAGCTACGATTGGTGGTTAGCCTAACGCTTCCTGCCATCCATACTCTAGATCGGCCCTCAAGAATGCGACTGGCGTGCACAATTTTAACAATACTGAAACGCTGAAGATGCCCCAATGAATGTTAACATTCCAGAGCCCTGTTTTATATGCAATTGTTATCGCAGCAACATCAATCAATTAATCGTCCTTAGGTTAAGTTAATTAAGTCAGATAGTTTGAGAGAATGATTGTCAGAATCTATAGGCTCAATAAAATCAAAATCAAAATCAAAATCAGTCAATGTCTAAGCTGATTGATTGGATTTACGTGGAAATTTAAGGACTTGACAGTCTGGGTCCTTATCTTAATTAGGGGACCGCTGTGCCTCTCTATCAAAGTATTGTCTAGTTCGGGAAGTACATTAACTGATTCTAAGTATATCTCAATTAAGTTGCTCCTATCTTAATTAACTTGTCGTTTGTGCATCCATGTAGTAATGATTGATTGTTATTGTCGGAATTGGTCGATCATGAGTGACAAGATAGTGTAATGCAATGCCAATCCTTATCTCTTACAATAAGTAATTATGGAGGTCCGGTTTACAATGAAATGTCGCTGCTCGGTCGTTCTTTGATCTTAATCTGGTTGACTGGAGCCAATTAATCTATAAGGAATAAATATTGGGTTCATGCATTAATAAATGTATGATATAAGTATACTTTTGTGTATGATTAATTAGATCTATTATTTCTGTAATAAAGACCAATTAGGCTTAATTTAAATCCTTACACTCCAGTCTCCCAAACCAAGAGTATGTCAATTCAAATTCAGCGTCTAATCAATACAGGACTAACACAAAATTCACCGTGCTGACGCAGTGTACCGTGCTGACGCAGTGTGTGCTGAGGCAGTGTACCTTTGAGTGCCAACTATGTGTTCGTGATAGGGTTATATCCAAGACGTCAGCTGCTAAATTTGTACAGAACAAAACTTGTTAAGCTTTCCCGCCAAGTTTTCGTCAGTTGAAGTCTGATAACACTTAATTCCATGAAAACCGAGTAAAGAATCAAAATTAAAGACTTAGTTGGCGGTTGATTTGCTAGTAACCCTTTTGCACTTAGCCCATCACCAACATGATTTATAACTAATTCTTAGCGTCAGCTAAATCTTCCCCATTTGAAAAGTAATCAAAAATACTTTGCAAACCTAAATTATTCATATTCAGTGTTAGTTAACATTAATGTAACAATATTAAAAAAATTAATTCATCAGTTAATTTAATTTGCGAATAAAATGTAAAAAAAAACGGAATCTGGTCACAATTAGGTTTTTACGACCTCTCATGCCGAAGAATGTTTACGAAAACATCAGAAATTTGCTTTAACATACAATGTGTTGCAAACGTGTCTCGGGAAACCCAAAATTTATTCTCAAATAGCGTAAAATGCTTCAGCTTCCGGGGCTCTGCCCCAGACCCCATTGTGAGAGCTTACTGCGCTCTCCCAGATCCCCTAGCTGGTTTGCTGGGCCTCTGTCAAAATAGAACAAATTTTAACAAAATATTTTATTTTTTTTTGCCCCCCCCCCCCCCATATGAAGCCTCCTGATTAAAGAAAAGGCAGGTACTTTCTCCATTGCCTGTCACCAGGGACTGAAGAATAGTAGTACCCAAACCCTTTAGATTGCCTTTTGACTCTTCTTTGCCGATTTGTGAAGGGGTGGTGCCAGACAGGACCTACATATATTGGACAAAGTACAAATAAAAGGCTAGAAGAGTATGGTGTGACTTTGTTAGAATTCTACCTTGTGTACATGCATGAAATGTGCATGTGACCATCTGGCTGCTGGCTGTGTGCATGTTTCAAGTGTCACTGTACGTTGTCTATTGTAAATTTCCAATATTCGTTTTTTTAAATTTTTATTCTTATTTTCATTATTTATTTTTAATTGTCATTTTATTTTTTCACGTACGGAGCTGCGACTGGTTCCTAGTTACATAACACAGAGTCGTCAATAGAACAACATTCCAATAACAAACAAGAATTTCATAAAGAAATACATAAACTGTTTATGCAAAAAATCCCAAAATTATTATTTTCATAGACCAAAGACAAAGCTCTCTATTGGGCTAAAGTTTACATTAGGCACATACTCGATATCCTTACGATATTGATTCCAAATGGCTCGAACACTTTCCTAAATACAGAGACGGTTGGTTTTAGAGCGCGGAAATGTGTTAAAATGACTTAAAACAGTAGTCAGTAGATTTGTAACGCCACAATCCGTACATCTATACGGTGTTTGCGTTCGCTCGAAGGGCTGGCAGGGCACCTTATCTTTTTTTTCGTGTGGTGTTGTGTGGTTTTGTTGTTATTGTCAGTTAGGTTAGGTTAGGTAAGTATGATATTTTGGGGTTTGGCAATTCATACTGAGGTAGTTAACTGGTTGGGGTTTGGCATTTCATACTGGGGCAGTTAATTGGTTAGGTTATGTTAATGATGATTTAACGAGTTTCCGCAATTCGGGATCAATTTGTAGTGCTTTCTGTGAAAATTAAAGGTAGGTATATTTTCTCTTTTTTCGAATTTCGGACCATGTGTGTAAAGGGAACATGGGAAGAAAACAAGCTCTCGTCCGATTTTTTTTTAATGGACTAAAAATTACCTGCTGAGTAATGTTTTCTTCTTCCATTTTTGGGGCAAACGCACCGTTTGGCCACGGTGAAGGTCCAAAGTTAGCACCGAGCCGCGCCGGAAAGCATGAAACTGGGTGAAAGTCCAACAAGTGAAACGCCAAACCACAACTAGTTCATTACCTCAAGTGAAATGCCGAAGCCAGTTCGTAACCTAACCTAACCGACAACAACAACAAAACCATACGAAACTTGACAATAACAACCCACCTATTTGAACTGTTTACGGGAAAAAAATATCAGCTGGGAACATGGGAAGAAAACGGCCTCTTGTCCATCAGCGCAAAGAGTGCGGCTTTCATTAATTTCTGAAGCGTTTGCCCTAAAAATTTTACGGGAAAATATTGTTCAGTTGATCATTTTACGTCATTGTAGCCCAAAGAGAGATCAATCGGTAAGGAGCCCTTATTTTTCCATAAGTTGCGTAAGGTAAACTTATTCCCTCTACTGTTTATTTTACTATCAAAAGTGATCGTGGAATGAATTTATAATTCTTCCTTTATTCCGTTAGCTACACACCTAGTATGCACAATCCCGTTGCCTCACACGTTTGTCAGATTGATCTACAACAAACTGTTACACTAAATAATCGATTGTACAATAATTACCTGATTAGCAGGAGCCACATAATTACCCGAATTGCCAATACGCGTAGATTCCTAGGACAGCCTTCCCGGCGAACCATAAAGTAGCCGTCATTTTTTTTTTCAGTGGTTCGTCAATAGCCCAACAACAGATAGAATTCCGTTTTCCGTGCATGTTGTCAAAACCTGAAATAAGCTGGGCCAGTTCCGGTTCAACTTTTTTTTCATACAGAAACATAATTGGCAACATTTTTTAGTCAAGGACCTACAACCCTTCTTATGCAAACGATTTAACCATACACATTTCAATAACAACTACAATTTGCTGGCACGTCTTCTAATCGAAATCATGAAAAATCACGAAAAATATTTCAGTCACTTCTGGTCAGACGCTAAAGGTGATAGGCATGACCAAGTGTATATGGATATACACTTGGCATGACCCATTCAAATAAACGACTAGAATGGGACGTGACGTCATTTAACAATAGCTCACGACGCAAGCCCCTTTTTCTCCCCGACTGTATTTCAATAACTGCTTTATGCATCCATGCATAAAGTTAAAAACAATAATAATAATAACAATAACAATGCTTGATAATAATAATAATAATTCTTCGCCACAACTAAAAGGGGGCAGAACAGAGAAGGACACCGAAGTGTCTCTCATGGTGGTCTCTTGACAGCCAGCCTAATTTAGATCAACAAGTACGTAAATTGCCTGGTGGCTGACGTCATTTCAGTGGTTAAAGCAAAAGTTCATCACTCCTGGGTAAGATGTAATGTACTTTTGGTTAAAGACATGGGTGGAATGGGGTGGGGTTGGGGTAGGGGGGGGAGAAGCCAAAGAAGAAAATTTACCAGAATAAGATATAGTTAGAAGAACCATCTTAAATATATACAAAAGATTATATATTTAAAGAAAAAAATAAAAGGTGAGGATACCTCGGCAACATCACTAGGTAGAGTACCAAACAAGATTTTAAAAACCTTCCAAGATTTTTGTTTTGGAAGCGTACGTTGCTCTGACTGTCGGTTCCCTGTGACACCTCAAAACTGCTGATGTAATTGAAAAGGCTATCGTTTTAGTTTGTCTCAGTGCCCTGGCGTTGGAACAACAAATTGTCCGTAAGAGTGCGGATAAATGACAATCATTTGCGTTGGGACAAAGAACTGAGAACAATCGAGCACAACTAGTACAGCTCTTGGTACAGCTCAAGAACTAGTTCAAGTCTCAAGAATCTTATTACGGAAGTGATGGGAAAGCGCATGTGTAAGCGGATGTTACGTTGTATGCAGTGGCTGGCTGAGTGAAATCACCAGGTTGCGTTTGTAGATGCTAGTGAAGACCAGAAGGATATTTTGCTAATGTATGGCTGATTTTAAAATCTATGGACACACAATCGGTGAAGAGCAAGATGGAGAGGTGCCTTAACATTCCTATAATCAATATTTAGTTAGCTCGTAGAGTTTAGTTTAAGCTGTAAAATACTTAAAAGTCTATGTCGCGATATATGTAGAGTAAGAATTGCGAGAACTTGCCATAGCTAAGAATGACAGACATCACTCAAGTTGTTTGTTATGACGTGAATCGGTTTATATCAGTAATTTTGAGTGTGCTGTTCTGAATAGTAACGTTATCATAAACTAAACTTTCTATAGTTACTTTTTTTTATGGTGTAGGTTTGGATCGCGAGCTTTCGACGTTACCTTGTCTAACGTGTAAAAATAAAAGGACTAAAAAATCGCCTCACCCTTGTGATCGTAACATAAACGGGGGAAAACCCCAATTTGGCCGGTGGGAAACTTGTTCTACGTAGGCATTAAGGCATTATTATAAGAATGGTACACTACTGGAGTATTGTAAGGTGAACAATGATTCAGCACAAGCTACTAAACAATGGAGCGGGTTAAGTAGTCCACGACTATGGTGAACGTAAGGCAGGGCGTGGCGTTATCAACTTTATTCATCCGTTTCGTATTACTCTGCTTGAAAGTGCTAGCTAGCGTTCGACCTATCGATTGTATTTGTTTATTTTGTTTTCCAGGAATCCAATACACGGTTGCTACGACTCAAGGTGGTTGCTGGGCATAACTTAGCAAGAAAAGATATATTTGGGGCAAGGTGAGTTCACCATAAACACTTTTAGCACGGTTTGATTACAAATTAGTGCCGTCAGCTAGATAGACATGTGATTAAAAGTTCAAAATCCTAATTTTTTTTAAAAGTTACGTTATTAACTGTTAAAGAGACTTAACCATCTACACGAAATGTGTAGGCCTATCAGTTATTGCCCATGCTCGACAGGAAGTTCAATGTGTGGCTTAATTCCTATAGTGGTAAAACTCAGCAAAAAGCTAACCTGACCTATCCTAACCCAAAAAACACAAAATAACAACGAACGCCTAAGAAATCTAGCTGTAAGTTCTATAGTCCAATGGCATACATAAGCAAAGCAGTCTCGTTTATTTAGTTTATCCCCTGTTATGGTTGTCAATAGCCTACATTGTAAAATGTGGCCTAGAATTTACATTGGAGATCTTAATGTGCATCCCACGTTTTATAGATCTGCAAATGGTGCGTCACTTTCTCACTCTTGGAGCAACATAAACATCTGTTTGCGATCTCAAACATTTACGTCGGAAGACTTTGGCTCTATCCCAGCTAGCCATAATTCTTAATAAGAGCTGTGGGGTGATGAATTGTAATGAAGGGAGTTAGTTATATTCGTGTAAGGTCTTGTCTGAGTAAATAAGGGGGAGCTCTAGTTACTATGATAGTTGGCAGGGGCAGGATTAGGGTAAAAAATGTACTTCATACCACTGTCCGCTCTCTCTTTTAAATGTTAGGCCTTTTGGCTGCGAGAATCTATCTTTGTATCATAACTACATGTTGAGCTTCAATCGGAATTCGAATTTCGCTTCAGTCCAGAGTAAACCACTGATCTTTTGATTCGTTTCGAAATATCTGATCGCTACGCAAGTTCCAGCGCTTGTCGAGTTTGGCCATCAGATCCGGGCGCACAAATCCTAAGTCGAATGAAGAGCCAGTGAGGTTCTTAAAGTGGTACTCGGCGACATGATTCTTTTTTCACGAGATGTATGATTGTTGAAAACAGATTGTTACGCA
This sequence comes from Lithobius niger, assembly GCA_023313725.1. Lineage (NCBI taxonomy): Eukaryota > Metazoa > Arthropoda > Chilopoda > Lithobiomorpha > Lithobiidae > Lithobius > Lithobius niger. The sequence goes on along the minus strand of JAHWFP010198800.1, from coordinate 50,406 downwards.
CAATTTCAGAATCAAAATACTGTACCAGTATTCTTGCAAATTTTCAACAGACCGACGACGTCTGTCTTCATCAGGCCTAACCTACACAACTTAAACTTTTGTCAACTACATCGCCACCGTGGAATTCAGCGTAACAATCTGATTCTGATTCTGAAATTGTGCGTAACAATCTGTTTTCAACAATCAATTATCAAGAATGACGAACTTTCAGAGTAGAAGCCGTTATGGAATTTTCAATGAGATGTATGATCTCACGAATATAAAAATGTTTATTCAGGCAATGCCGCATGATACAAAATGCCCCACATTTTGGATGTCTTTTTTCCAGCTTTAGATAAGAAAAATGTATGCTCATCGCCAGGGCTGCACCAATCGTTATTGGCTAACAGAACTGATAAATTCTGGTAACACTGTAACACAATAATTTACTACGAATTTACCGATTTTGATATTCGAAAACAGTTTTTAGAGAGCTTTCAAATGAGTGCTAATTTTAAGTTCAGAGCTCAAGTTGTTCTCCAGATATTTAAGTAAAAATAAAAATGGAAAATTTTTCGCAAGCATTGGCCACTGTTTTTGCTTACCTTTCATTTGTATCGAAAAGGGATATTCAGTATCTGTATCAGAGTACCAGTACTCAACCAACATCAGTATCAGTTGGTTCGGCTAGAGGTGGTATCAGTTTAACACTGTAAACCTTCACATCACTTTTTGTAAAATCCGTCTTTTAGAAGTATGATTTTGGAATTAGCCTATGGAAGTAATTCATTTATGCCCTTATTTTATCGTTGTGGGCTGGTTTCATGTATAATAGTGCAGGCAATACAGATTAATTTTCAAATGAATAGGTAGGCTACATTACTTGGTCATTATTCTAGAAGCACACACTAGAATCACCACTTGCACTCACAGTACAGAAAGTTTCTAGGAAACTCCGTTCTTCTTCAGAAGTTGACAAACACTATTTGAAAGACGTAACTACATGTTGAGCTTCTATTGAAATTCGTATTTCGCTTCAGTCCAGAGTAAACCACTGATCTTTGTTTCGTCTGGAAGTATCTGATCGCTATGCAAGTTCCAGCGCTTGTCGAGTTTGGCCATCAGATCCGGGTGCACGAATCCTAAGTCGAATGAAGAGCCAGTGGTACTTAAAGTGGTACTCGGCGACGTGAGATTATTTTTATTGCAAGGGACTCAAGTGCACGGAGGTGAGCACCTTATGCAGTGTTTGATTGGAGCAGTACAGAAGTCTGGTCCCAAGCAATGTTATGTGGATCATTTACGCAATAACTAAACTAAGAACGGCGGTAAGAATGCCTTACGTACGTCCAATACAACAATTTAATTATTGCGTCACCAAAACACGACACGGAAACCGCCATTGTTTTGCTGGAACATGCAGAAATTAATGCCGACAGATTGTAGTTATCGATTTCGACTCACAGCCGATTGAGAGAGCTCAAGCGTCCGATGGCCTTAGCTGGTCACTACAACTGTCGGCCAGCTAAGGCCGTCAGACGCTTGAGCTACTCACAGCCAACAGAGCTATCTCAATCGGTTGCGAGTCAAAATCGATGACTACCATCTGTCGGCATTAATTTCTGCGTGTTCCAGCAAAACAATGGCGGTCTCTGTGTCGTGTTTTGGTAACGCAATAATTAAATTGTTGTATCGGACGTATGTAACGTATTCTTACCGCAATTCTTGTGTTTAGTTATTGTGTAAGTGATCCAAAAGTAAAGCATGCATGTCAAAATGGATGTAATTGCCCTTTAAAAAAAAACTTTGTTAACATAGTTTTAACCCTGATTTAAGCTAAATGCAAGTTTCACGACATTCTGTAAAATTTGTAGTTTCAACATGCTATCCAAGTAGAAATGCAAATATAAACAAATGGTGGTTGTAGCATCAAAGTTACCCAAATTTGACCACTTTTGTGAAATGTTAATTCCAATTTTACTAATGTTGATCTTTAACTGATTGTTGCACTGCTTTGAGCCCTACAACCAAGGACTAGATGAACTATTGTTATAATTTTAGTGCCTTTTTTCATATTGAAACAATACCAGAATTTTAACAACGGCACACTGTGAAAACCGGTTTACCGCCCAACACTACTACGTACGCTCTCATTCCTGCCGGGATGGCCACAGCATACAGATGATCGTCAACTTCCTTCTTCCTAAGTTTATCTCTGGTCGCTTTTGCTCTCTTCCAAGCTCTCGTCATTTCTGCATTAATTAGGAAAGCTGGGTACACAAGCATTGGAAACCTAGTCTTCTCTTTCTAGAGGTGTATTTGTACAATGGCTTTATCAGAAGAAATCTTAATGCGGAAACTAAGTAAGCATGGAAGAGAGCACAAAAACGAGGAGATTTGACGGTCTTCCATGGGGGGGGGGGGGGAGACTTTAAAAGTGGTGTATTGAAACATGAATCCTCCAACAAGAAGTGGAAATGTTCATTTCGGTTCAGTTGGAAGATCGGCAAATGCCGTTTACAGTGGTTTAGGTTAGACATCACAAAGTACAGAAATATACTTTACCACCAAACGAAACTGTAAAACATTTTCCATGAGTTCCAATTTTCTGTGAAGTTAGGGTCGTTCACCTCCATCAGCAACAAAAACGTAAATACAGGCAACTTCTACCATGCCGGAGCTCTTACAAGTCCGAATTTCAAACTGTCATGCCATTGTTCATCACTGATCTATAATTCTATATACAACAGTCTAGATACATCTAACTCAAGTCACCAGGCCCCACAGCTCATCCAGGGTGCAAGTCAGACCTGGTCCCACCGTTCTGTCGATAAAATTGTAGGCCTAACTGTCAAGATTTATGAGAGGAGCTTTGTTCTTCCTGAACCTGAGGATTGACAGTAATTGCTCTAACTTCACTGGCAATTTCATGGGAGCTGTTGTGCAGTTTCGTTTGGTGGTAAAGTGTATTCCTTTACATTGTGATCATTTCGGTTCAGCCTTGTTTTTTCTCCCATCCAGCTGTTGAATTGACAGTTGGAAAATTACCAACTTAAAAGCCAATTGGTGCGTGGTTGCTGGCTTTCTACATGTATACCCTGAACTCGACCATAATTGCTTTAAGGTTGCCTTACAAAAAGGATTTCTGTCGGTGGTTGGGGGGGGGGGGGGGGTTGGTTCATTTATATCAATTTTTATAGTTTTTAAAAAAACTGTTAACTTGAAGTTTTGACGAAAAAGTTAGCCTTTGGAACCCATTTCTCAAATAGTACACAATTGTGTTGTAGTGTAGGCTACAAACCCTGTACAGTGAAGCACCTAATAAACTACCCTGTCCAAGCGGTGGCACCATAACGGCCATTCAAAACAAAATTTAGATTAGGCCTAAATTTATTAACTTAAAAAATGGTTTAAAATGCATATAAGTTAGCTTACAGTCATGACTCTATGGAAACTGGGCATGTTCGCTTCGCCTGTGACGAAGGGTTGTTACAGACTGTTATTCAGTCGTTACGCAATTAAAGCCGAGCTTATTCGTAGCTTGTTCCTATTTTATTGTTAAAATAATATATTATCTCCTCGATTATTTATCGAACCTCTTTCAGAACTAAACGGCTTCAATGTGGAGTTAGCTAATTGAAGCTTTCAAGTTCTGTCTTCTTTGAAACTATAGCAACTTTTAATTTGTGATGCTCTGTCTTGCATTGTAGTGATCCGTATGTCCGAATAGACTTAGTGGATCTATCTGGGGAGGTAGTAATAGATTCTGCAGTCACTCGGACAAAGAAAAAGGTCAGTAAAATACAGTTACAAAATCTTCATTTTCTATTTTCTTTTACAGTTTTTATTTCTGATCTAGCCTATTGTTATTACAAGCCTATTACAAATTTGCAGTTATAATTGTGTGACCAATCATATCTGAATTGATCACTACTTTCGAAGGCGCCAAAAACCAGTGCTTTCCCTGCATTTTTCACCAATAACTGGACGATTCACTAGTGTTGTAGTTACTGTAATTCGTGTATTAAACACCCAAGAGGCTTATACAGTTAATTTGCAGACAAATTAGAGGGTGGGTAAGCATAACCCATGGGTAAGCATAACTCATTTTCTAACCTTAACTTCTGACTGTTCGTTACAGAAAATTAGAGGATTATACTATCATTCCTATATATTAAAATCTTTTTGAACTGGTCAAAACAGCCAAGTTTTGCTTTCTTTAACTACTGAGGACCAGGGGGGGGGGGGAGAGGCCTTCATGCAGGTGAGCACAGCAAGCATTGAGTCTTCTTTTGGTTTTTCATATCATTTTTCCAATCTCATCATGAAGCATTTAGTTCATTTTGCAGCCAAAAACTACTATTTAAGGGGATGACTTTTAATTCCACGATTTCAATGTTTTGATCTTAAAGCTTTTTTTTTTTAGGGTGGGGGGTCCTATGTTCGTATGGGCATTCATGATTTACAGGAGAGCCTAGTTGTAATTTTATGATTTAGTAAAGAGTGCTATTTGGGTGTCACTGTAGCTAGAGACATGGCTTTACTTTTGATTTAAAATTACTTTACAAATGCTGGCTAACCTAGTTGACCCAAGTTGTACTTTGTGTGTTGAGTTTGTTCTAAATTGCAGAACTGGTTGTAACTGCCCCCAGTAACAGACTGATTCCTACCTACCCACGAAAGAAGCACAAACTAACCCCAGTGTTACGGTTGGCACATTCATTGGTAGAAAGTATATCAAATTCGAGTAGGCCTAAGAGAAAAATTGTTAATAAGGCCAAACAAAAAAAATTGTTTGGTTTGCGTTACGCAGTTGAAAAAATAGGGTCGGTCAGAAAATTCTTTTTTTTACACTTTTTTTTTGTTACTAAATCAGAAAGTCTTTACTTCAAAAATTGTAATTTAATATTTTTTTATGCAGTAAAGATACATTTGTTCAAGGAGCAATATTTTCCCTTTTTCCAGGAAGCATTTGAACCATTTTTGTATCGTAGGATGGAGCATCAAAATAGGGAGGGGGATTTTTTTCCTTGGACGGAAAAAAAGTTTAGGGTCGGATTGTAAAAATAGGGTCGGTCGGGTAACGCAAAGCAAACCATTTTTTTTTTGTTTGGCCTAACGAGATTAAAAGCACTCCTTGTGCCAACTAAAAAATATTGCCTATGGAAATGCCAACCCCCAATTCCGCTCAACTCATTGTGGAGAAAGAATAATAGAAGTAGAAGGGAGAGCATAATGTCCATGCATTCCTCACCCCACCCAAAACACCGTTATTAGTCATCTTGGTAAAGTGCGATGGATTAGTGCAGATTTGCATTGCATGAGGCATTATGGTAGTCACTTCATCGCTGAAGCTTTGTTTATAATAAAATTATAAATTGCGTTGTAATGCATTGTAATTTCATAGTTCTGCACTCTACACATTCTTTAGCTAACAAGCAAAAGCCCATGCGTTTTGCTAGTAAAAATAAAACTAAGATTAACAAAATTGCAATTGTGGTGCAACTTGAAAGCATTTTCCGATAAAATATGGAAGTAATGGCTATGCGAACTCTCTTAGCTTTCTAGTTATTTGATTATAGATAAAATCTAAAACGGCGTTAATGTACTTAAATGCCATTTGCTGGCTTTAATGCTGTAATTATTGTCCAATTAAACTTTCAGTTTCATGTGTTAAAAAGGCTAGGTCTAGTTCAAGATTAATGATTAAATAAAGTTGTGCAGTAAAACAAGAGGGTCAAGTTTCGATGGTGCTGAGGGGTCGACGTTTTATTTAAGTGGACACGCTTTTACTTATTAGAAACAACCAACAAATTCCAATAAAGTAGGCCCTGCTAGTGTTAAACAATTCATAACCAAATCTTACTGAATTTTTGTAGTGAAAACTTTTTTTTTTGTTTATTTTTGTAACATTTATTTTTATTTGTTTAGACACTAAATCCAAAATGGGAAGAAGATTTTGTATTCAGGGTAAGTGAGCTATGAATAACTGTATTGACTTATCTGGTGTTCTTTTGCTGTGTTAGGTGACTAAACCATTCCAGTAAATTTGGCACGTATTTAAATTTCAAATTATGTAATATGTATGGTAATAAAAGAAAAGTGAATACACAATGGAACAACCTAAAACAAGAATGAAAAAGCTACTGCTGTAGAACAGTCAATTTAAAAGAAACTGTGTTCTTTACATAAATATGGCGTCATATTATTGGCCAGTATATAACGAAAGTTTTATTTTATGTTTCCCATTTTTTTCCCAGAATACCAGTTTTGCATTTTTTTTGTCTAAAATTTCCTGATTAGCCAGGGTTCGTTCACAAACTTGAATTCTTTAAAAAAGACTTAAATTTCAAAAACCAAAATTCAAGGCATGTTAATGTCGAATTTTTTTTTGTCAGTGTACTATACTTGACGAAAATGTGGTTCACCACTAATAGTAAACTTATTCCTAAATTAATAAATAAAAATGGTTTGCGAACCAAATTTTTTGTTTTGTGAATGATGCTTTTCGCGGATTGGACTGAGGAGAGAGAGAGAAAAAAAAAAGAGGTACTGCCGAGCAGTGCAAGCAGTTTGTGCCAGTGTGACAGCTGAGCAATTACTGGATTACTAGAGCAGTTACTAGAACAAATTGCTATATTCGTACTAGAATTAGAAGTGCTATGGTTGATTTGATGCGAGTTCGGCGCAAAATGGCCTCGTCGAATGACATTAGGCCTAGCAGGCCACCAAAGCACTCTGCCTCTCCGGTGCAGTGTACGCATTTACTACGACGGATGCAGTTAAACATCATTACAATAACCCTAACCTGTACAAAAATAACCTTTCTACAACAATGGGATTTCTGTCTCAATAAATAAAGCATGCTTTAGTGGTTGACGTTTTTCACTGTAGACGTACAGAATTAGTTGTGCTACTTTGCTAGTAAATGGCTTTAAAATCCAGCTACCTACTGTAAAGAAAACAATTTTAACAAATTTGCTTTGTGGGGGCAGTACACGGAAGTGTGTGATCTGACAGCATAGTAAGTTAGCCAGTAGACAAATAAATATTGTGTGTGTTTAAGTATTTTTAACTAATAAATATGTCGCAGGGTTACCTTATGGAACTAGTTGAGTCATGAGGTGCAAACATCACAACCCAGCTATTTCGCATGGTTAAGCTGCAAGGTGAAACACTTAAACATTAGCAGTTCTTTGGATTGAGTGGGACCGTTTTGCTCGGAACTACCTAGGATATTTTACTTGTTAGTCAATTTGACCACAGGCGTGTTTCTTAGGCTAGGAATATGCAATACTTGAAGAATTCGAGCCGAGCCGAGTATGGAACCATATACTCGAACTTGGCTCATCGCTTGTATCCATGCTCGGAAAACTTGAATCCGGTGAAAATGCGATAACTTCACCAATTTTTGACCGATTTTGACGTTCAAGAATACCAAATTCATCGTCTCGATGAGAGCTTTCTGGTAGCGCAAATTAAAAGCATCTATCTCAAACTTTTTTAAAGTTATATCCTAAAAACTGGAAAACTAGTTGTAGACATTGCCCGCACAGTCAGTTAACCAGCCTCCGTTGTTATTAAACTAATATATAAAAAAGACACTTACAAAATAAGTATGCTAACCAAATACTTGAACTCGGTTCGAATTAAAATTATTCTACACCCCTACTTTCTCGAATGCACAGGGGTGGTTTTTAGGTAAAAGTGTCCTAAAAACTCTCTGAATTTAAAAGTTGATTGCCATTTTCACGACAATTTCTTAAACAAAAAAATCAACGATCCTACAGACAAAGCTAACTATAAGTTAAATCCCTAACTTAATGGTTTTTGTGCTGTGTTAAAAAAAAACAAATATAAAGTTAATACCCTGCAGAAGTCACTTGACCTATACAGAAATAAAAATTAATAACCCTGTAAGCACTTTCAGTGATCATCCACATTGTTAAGTTGATTAACCTTTCCTAGTTTTCTCAATTCGATAATTCAATCAAAAAGTTGCCCAACTACATTAAGTGTTTTGCAGCGAAAAATCTTCGATTCTGCAAAATCCACAACATAACGTTTAATTCATTGAACTCCTGTGGTAACTCAACATAAAAGCATTATATAAGATGGCAGAAATCCTGAAATTTCTGCAGTTGTGTAAACTAGTGTTCCCGATTATTATTATTATTGATTATAATTGGAAATTTTACGATCATATTGAAACTTTAATGGAAAAATTAGACAAATAACTCCGCTAGTATATGATCAAGGATTGTATAAACAAAACTGTATGAAGCTTGGATCCTATCCAAAGTCAGATATGCATACAACATATTTGAATCAACTTCAACTTATTTAATTGAGAGGCTTCAAAGAACCATTAACAAAGCAGTAAAAGTGCTTTTTAGCAAAAGAAATGGAAAAACCACAAAGGACACATATCTTGAATACAATTATTCCTTTCAGCAACTTTACAAGTACACAATTATTACAAATAATTACTTTAACCCCACTTCTATAACCTTTAACCTAAGACCCTCAAGACTCCACGTTGGAGAAATTCATATGGTAGAAAGAGTTATGTCTTATATTATCCCATCCTGTTTAAGAAATATTACCAGTGCTAATAAAATGAGAAAATATGTAAAATACTAGATATTGGGAATTACCTAAATGTAATATTGTACTTTATTCATATAACGATTTACCCTTTGCATATATCTTTTATCGTTAAATTAATGTTGATACTTTAATTTAGTCTTTACCAGTTGGACTAATTACACCAATGTGTCGGATGTAAAGATCTCTCATATTTTGTGTCACTCATAAGTGTTGTGTCCTTTAGTGCAAATAGAAGCTCGAGCAGCTTCGTGCATTGTCTTATTTACTGAATAAAAATTATTATTATTATTATTATTATTATTATTATTACTTCTACTAAACACAATTTATGACGCTATTGCATTTACTACAATAGTTTGTACATTTGACAAACTCGTTCGGAAAGTATTAAAATTAGTACCGGTAACAAAAGTGTCGGTTGGATATCAAACATTTTGGTATCAGATATGTAAACTAGTATATACAAAAGTGGCACTGGTACTGAATAATGTATATCAGTATCTACAAAAATGTTTTTATAGGCTCTTCAATATGCTGTGGCTAGTTAGTCCACAAATTTATTTCACTCGGCAAATAATTCATTTCGTACAAACTACTGAAGAAAATTACTTTGTTTTACATGACTGTGTTACAACTATTAGGTTTTCAACTTTTCATTAATAATGCGGAGTTGGATTTGCTTTGATGGAGGAGCGCTTTGAAACTATTAAAATGGTGTATTGAAACGTCAAAATTGGTAAAAAAAAAATAAAAAAAAAATTGATACTATAAATTTGGGCAGAGTTTGATGTTTTTGCCGTTCGTACCTGATAAACCGTTTTTAAACTTTGCCCATCATTTATTTTTTAGTGAGCAACTGTTATTTTTCCATTTTAGGTAAAACCTGAAGAAAATCAACTAGTGTTAGAAGTTTTTGATGAAAATCGGCTGGTGAGACCTTCTACAGTTGAGAAATTTTATGCATTTCTTAGACCATCTAGTTGTCATTCCAATCGTCTTTTTCCATGTCATGTTCTTGTTTTCCAGACACGCGATGATTTTCTTGGGATGGTTCATCTTTCACTAGCAAACTTCCCAACGGAGAGGGAAGGTCGTACCATTCCAACTAAATATTATATTTTGAGACCTCGGAGGTAAAATTATAGACTGATGAGATTTGGTATTTCCTTACAGTAGTTTTTGTAGAATTACAATTAAGTCCTAAATTATTTAGATAAAACTGGTTTAACAGAGAAACATGATACATGTGAATACTGGTACTATAAAGAATCTTAGGTGGCTGGCCCTATTTGAAGTAGTTAATTCTTGTTTGTGAAGTCACATTATTTTCCCTCAACTTGTCACCTAAGTTGGCATCTGGTCTGTTCACTAAGCCTCTAGCTGTAGTTAAGTCTCACAAGATGTGAAACATGTACCTTGTGGACACTTGGTTTTAAAATTGTGCGTCTGACCATCTACGTAGTCAGACACGGTTATTGTCTGGTCATTTGGACTTAATGGTGGTACAATATTAAATGTCCGACATCATCCTTTAGACAAGTGATAGCACTCCATTTTAGGTCTTATGTCAACATGGAACCGACAATACAACAACCATCAAACGTATGAGTGATGACATCTGTGATAGTTTCAGCAATTATGTTGTGATCGTTAAGTTTAAACCCTTTTGCGGCAAGCCTTTGCTATCTAGCAGGTTCCGCACAGCCATTGTTTCTGCCTCTTATTGATTACTACCAAAATTGCACCAAAAATTATTAACACTTAACAATATGTCGCTGGCATTAATCGATCTTTACACTGTATCTGGATGAAACAAAGGTTTGTATATGATGGCCCCACGATCACCAACATCGATTTCAACGTTAATAAAATTTAATGAGTGTTGCAAATTTCTACCAAGTACTTTAGTTTAAGTAATGGGTTTCTGGAGAGTTAAGAGTTGTTCAGAAGTAAAATTCTGGTTTCTGATGCTGTCAACCTGATGCCTGTCGGTAACATGATGATAGTCACGTAAAGACTAAAATCGCAGTCTTTGTGTGTCCGGAAATGTAATTATGGACTTAGGTTTGGCGAGCCTGGCGGATCACTGGTGACGCGTCTCGACAACAACGCTGGTGAGGCGGAGCAAGAGTTGGGAGCCGAAAAAACCTTTTAAGATACAAGTACTGTAGTTTCCGTGACGTTTTCAGTGAAATTTTACTAGGAAAGTGTTAAGATAAATTCTGAATTTTACGGCCAACCAACCTATAAAATGTTGCTTGCTAAATGTGTATGCTTGCTAAACTGTTTTTGTGGGAAAACATGTTTATTTTGACTTGAACATTTGTGAAGCCTACTATATTTAACGGGAGATGATACTCAAACACCAAACAAATTGAGTGCTTTAAGAGATTTGTGATTGGTGTATCAATTTGGTGGGAAAAACCACACTAAATAATAGAATTTGGTTGCCGTGACAAGCTCCTTTATATGATATAATCTACATCTGTAGTAGTTCACTGATAAATCAACCCTGCTTCCAATTCATGTATAGAAAATGTTATACACTTAGTTTGACCTGCTATGTCGAGCAACAGGATAAAACCGATGTATTTCATGTGGGGCCAGCCGTATTTATAAATTTTTCCAAAATTTGAGCATTACAAAATTAAATTTGTTAATATTTTATATTTTTTAAATTTTCACTTGACCTTGCTTATGGCTCACTTCAACTCAAATGATTTTACATTTTTTGTAGATTATGTACCCCACCCCTCCAAAAAAAATAAATCAAGCCAAAAGTAACAATACTTAAGAAATCGTTGATTTTCCAAGTTACATGTAATGTAAACTTAGTTTCAAGACAAAAAGCTTTCAATGAGAAAGATTCTTTTGTTTTATGTTGAATTTTGTAAGTTTCTATTTTTACAGTCTCAGAAAAAATTCAATAAAAATAATGTAACCGTCTTTCACAAATAATATCTTGCTTTCTAGTAGGGAATAAATACATCATAGATTACAATTTTTTTAATTAAAATTTTGGCAAAATTTCCCATTTTTTCTAAAGCAAATCTCCTCTTAAAAGTCTAGCAATTGCAAACTGAATAATTGTGTAGAAATGTAAAACCACTGAAACTTACTCAAGTGAGTTGACTTTAGAACCGCAAGATTTTAACGTGAACAATGTCTCGTCTCTTTTTTTAATTGACTTACCAATTGTCTTTAAGCAGCACCCGTTCTCGAGTTAAAGGCCATTTGCAGCTGTATCATGCTTACTTAGCGACTGACCAAGATAACACCGAAGAAGAAATAGTACAGTCAGAAGCAGAGGTATGGTTATAACAGTATCAATATCACATTGAATCATTGTTAAATAAGTAAGGCTGTACCGAATGAGAATTTTTCAGCCGAACCGAATCAAACCGAACAAAGCTTAAATAAGCCGAACACCGAACACTTCCGAACCGAACAAAAATGTACCAAACCAATCTATCTTAAACTAAAATGTAAAAGATCTCAGTTCATAAAGATTCATCAAAGCACAAGTTTCTTAACAAATGTAGGTAGTTTCCCATGGACTTGACGTTGAAACTCTGTTTAAACATAAAAAAAAATCTCTACTACTTTTACATTTTCCCTTATAACTCCTGAACCGTTAGAGCTAGGAACTTGTGGTTTAGACCAACAGAAAGCTGGTGAAAAAACCTTCAAAATGGTGTATTCAAACATCAAAATCTGTCAATTAGAAGTGAAAATATGTTCGGTTTGGTATTTTGCATTTGAAAGACCGAACACCCTCTGTTCGGCCATGTTCAGTTCGGTTCGGTACAGCCTTATAAATAAGTAAACAAATTCAGTGATTATCAGGGAGGAGGATGGGGAAAAATTGTACCGTAAATCTCCGCAAATATGGGTTTATAAATAATGAATTTTTCTTTACAACAATGGTTAAAACAGCTCTTAAGCCTAGGGCATACATGTGAATCACGTTTTTTAACATCCGCACGAGTTTGTATTAAACCTCTGCATTGTGTATTATAAATCGTTTACTATTCCTTCAGATTAAAAATAATTATGAATCAATTTTGTTAAAACGCTGCGCCAATGCGTCTCATCTCCTGCACATTTTAAGCCTATCCACAGGTCCGTGCGCACCCTGTGAGCGACGCTATTCACAAATAAAGTTTAAGAATTCCTAAAGAAATTACATTGCTCTTCAGTTTTCTATAGCTATAGACCTAATTTGAGGCGCTGTACCTTCGAAAAAACCCCAAGCGAGTTTACTTTTTTTTAGGCTCATTATGCCACTGTGCACTGTAGGAACACTTGAATGCAGGTTACATTGGTTTTAAATTAAAGCACGCGCAAATGCTAATTTAAATTGGAATCTGCCATGAAGCTCACAGCGCAAGCAATAGCCCTTCAAAAATAGCTTTTGCAAGTCAGTATCAGGGAGGTACACTCCATTGCCAGTAAAAGATGCCTGTATTTGATCGGCATACAGTCAAGTTTTAATATCAGTACGTTATTATTAAGTAGTGGTATACCAATTCCGATATCGATTCCAGTTCTGAGTGCAGTTCGTTGTGGTTATCAGAACCGCTATCACAACTGAAATCTTGGTTTGCCAGTACTGATAGTGAGTTTCCAGGGGTGTGCGATACTATCGAAAGAGTATCAAAGAGATCTTGAAACAGAATATTAATGTCAAGAGCTGAAATCATTATCGATACTGTGCCTGATATCGTTTTAAAGTATTTTCATGAGTTTTTAATGGGCCACTAAACCTATTGACGCCAACATTTGTTGCATCATTTCAACCATAAAATCCTACCTAAAACGGTAAACAAAGCTAACAGTCAGCATTAAAGACTGGCCTTGTGAAGAAACAAGATACATTAATCTGAGAAAGCAAGAAAAGACTACTGCCCCGACTGGGACTCGAACCAGGGACTTTCCGCTGACTAGGCCGGATGCTCTAACCACTGCGCTACCGGGCCGGATAATGGCTCTAGGCTCCAGCCGAGTTAAACAGCTGTTCAGGCTATCTCAGTGGTAACCTAGAGGTTACAAACATACACAGTGAGGGAAAGCAACATTGATTCTTGGCCTCCACACTGGAAAAAATGCGACTTATAAATAAAGGATAAATCACAAGGTAAAGGGTAAACAAAGCAAACAGTCGGCATTAAAGACTAGCCTTGTGAGGAAACAAGATACACTAATGCACTAATCTAATTTCTAGTGTGGAGGCCAAGAAGCAATGTTGCTTTCCCTCATTGTGTATGTTTGTGACCTCTAGGTCACCATTGTGAAAGACTAAACAGCTGCTTAACTCAGCTGCAGCTTGTAGCCATTATCCGCCCTGGTAGCGCAGTGGTTAGAGCGCCCGGTCTAGTCAGCGGGAAGTCCTGGGTTCGATCCCAGTCGGGGCAGTTGTCTTTTCGTTCTTTCTCAGATTGGTTGATCTTGTTTCCTCACATGGCCAGTCTTTAATACTGACTGTTTGCTTTGTTTATCATTTACCTTATGATTTATTCTTTATTTATCTAGAATGGTGATTACTGAAAAAGAATACAGTAGTTGGTTGCTGTTAGTTTAGAAATTAATTGCTGCTTTTGATTAGCGAATAGAGACTCTTTAACCATGCCTCTTTGGTCTTGTGTGTTTGATTGGAATCAAAAGTGCCTGCAATGTACCGGGCTGCCAAATTCTTCCGAGCATACAAAGCTTTGGCAAGACCTTGTGTATCCAGGCTGTAAAAATTGTCAAGCATGCATGTTTCTCTTAGCTAGTTTGGATCCGGAAAGCAAAAAAATCATAAACACATGTCAGCTTCACTAAGGACTAGGGACGAATGCTGGAAGCGAAAAACCTATTTAAAAATGCAGGTCCAATGTCGAATTACAAAGAAACGTTTTAACTTTCCATAACAAATCCACGATATACTTCAGCTGGTGTAATATTATAAAATGCAAATTGTAAAGCAGAATTTTTCACTATTTCCAAAAATACTGACTTTTAGATATTAACTTTAAATCGTTTCAATACTCAATGCTTAAATTTTACACTTTGTCTTTCTAAGAGGCTTCCATAGCTAGCCACTGGGTGGCGTGCATGCTCACTAACCAGCATACAACAACACTGCCTTCCCTTTTCGTTTGAGCATTTGCCCAAGTTGGATGCATCCATGCTTTCTGTCCAGATATTCTAAATGTCTCAGGCCTCTGCCGATACACTCGCGTCTGTGGACGCTAACTCCTGCACACTTCGAAAGACGCCTGGACATCGTCATCCGTGGTGTAGAAAATGTTGTTTTTGCCATTTATTTAGATGACCCTTACGGCATTGGTTTGTCCCACAGCGACAAAGAAAACAAATCCATCCTTCACACACAGAAGAAAATCGACCAGCGTTGTTTTATCTGCTGCACGTTGCCTTCCGAGCCCTGTTTCTAACGTTCTTCGAGTAGTCCGAGTGGTTTTCGTTCTCCGTTTTCTACCACCCCACCTGTCCCTCCTGTGTGTGATGTTTTAATACCTGATCCGAATTGGATGCCATCTTTGTGAGCACTTGCTTTGCCCAGCTCTGCGCCAGCCATCGCGCCATTTCTGTTGATGTATCCAATCAACATAATTTATAGTTTTTCTGGAGACGGAAGTCTACTTGTTTAACTTCCTGATCTCTCCTCAGGAAAGAGTTTTACGTCTTTCCAGAGGAGAAAGAGTTTCATATCTCTTATTGACCTTGGAGGACTTGCGCAAGTGCTCTTGGATTTCCGTAAGGAAATTAGTAGCAGACATCGGCCAGAAGGATTCGGCCGATGCATGGGCTCCGTAGAGAAGAGTGGTTTCCCCCAGACCTCGTGGAAAGATTTGTCTCCCGTGGGATTCCCTACATTGGTAGCTTCAACACCGCAACTTGCATATGGGACTATGGGTGTTCCGGTTTGTTAGGAAAATGGCGCGAACCATTTTGGCTGTTCGTGCCCAGACTACAAAGACAGTGAGACGACATTGTTGACACGCTCAGTGTGTTGTCGTGCTGCTCTCTGTGTCAAGATGTCGGCGAGGACGGACGTGTTCCAGCAGAGAGAGAGAAAATGGTTAGTCAACCAGATAGGGCTATACAGCTTAGCTAAACGTAACTGTGCTACGCGTTGGACTAACCAGGTCTAATGATTGGCCTAGAAAAATAATACTTGGGGGAAAAATAATAATGCGGTACAAACGCTTAAATTGTTGTAAAATTGAGAGCAAGGACCCACCTGTCAAAAATTAACTCGTGATGGAATGTCACCTAAGGAGCTTTCAATGCAAAATCTGACCCCTCAGTAACTTTACAAATGTTTACTAGCTTGCTACTTCTAGTCCGCTCATCCCCATTTCTGGGGTGATTATTCATCGATACCGAGATAACTGGAAGGCTTCCAGCTAAGAAATTGGGCAAATGGTTGCAGTACCAGGTCTCGAAATGAGCGGTATCGCATCGCAATTTGCACCACAAATTTAAACTTTAGCGATGCAATATTAAATAATGTATCGCAATTTAGCGACGCAACTGTATTTAACGAGACAACATAACAGCGTACTCATGATTGTGTTGGCTGACACGGAGATGTTATCCCTCCTACTTTATGGGCAGGCTAAGCGTTGCACATGCATTCTGGGAAATCATTGGTCCTACCGTCACCTTCGGTATTTAGTTAATGGCATTTTCGTTTCAGACACGGGTCAGAATAGTCCTAACGTGCATCGAATTTTATTCTATTGTTAATGTTTATTATAGGTCTATTTTTTTTCTTTCCTATTTACATTTGTTTACATTGCTCGTTACTGTAATCATTTTTTGAAATTTTCTACTTTCGTATTTGACTCCAGCCACATTTCATTTGGAAACTGTCTGTTTATTGTTTCTCAAATAAAATCGGATGCCATTGTCTTGACCAAGCATCCGTGCGTGAAGCAAAGTAAAAGTGAAACAAAAATGGCAGTTGTTTCAAATAAAGTAAAAGTTTTGTTTTGTTTTTTACTAAATAAATTATTCTTTAAAAGTTCCTAATCATTTTTTCGTTACTGCTACATAAATTTGTATTTTGCATCGCATTTCTGCTAAGCTATTTTTATAAGACAATTCGAGCCCTGAGTACGATACGAACTGCGTACCTTTTTGGTTTACAGCCTAGGGGTGTAACGGGAATGGCGTGGGAGGGCGTGTAAGTACGAAAATATTGTTATAACCATTGTTAGTATTGTCAGTTTTCAATTAACCTTCGAACTATTAATCGGTGCGATTAACTTGGCAAATGTTTTGGTGTGTTATCACTCCTTTGAAGGGCCGAACCATTCGGAACTTGGCGGTCCCGTTTACCGGTTTTGGTTTTTGACATGATTATTGATTACTTTTGACGTGATCCATTCATCAATGCATCCTGACGACATCCACGATTGAGAAGAGTTGCTCTGCTGTAACTGAAATCTATCCTCAGAACATCAGCTAACCTCTTAGTTTCATTAACTTTGCGTTGTTCATTTCTTCTGTTCCCATTTACTAAGAAGTAATTTATTTTAACCTTGAGGTGATGGCGGCGATGTGCACTGAGGCGAGCATTTGCTGCCGATTATGATTGATCTTGTGTTGCAAGATCTATTTGACCAGTCGTCAGCTAAAATTGATACGTTCGTCAGCCTGGTCTGTTTTTGTAACGTAAATTTAAGTTTAGATTAGAAAACCATTGTAGTCAAGGACAATAATGTTGAAAAGAAATAAGTGCGGGTCAAAAAACACCATCCTTGTTGAATCACGTGGTACCTAGGATTAGTATGGTACAATTTTATGTACAGTGTAGTTAAAATAGGCTAGAGAGTTTACCAATGTCGTAGTCAGATTTTTTTTGCAGGCATAAAACACTTCATTGAACTTCTCGCTGCACCTATAAAACACATTGTCCTGCATACAGTCGCATGGGCTTAAATTGGAAGTTAAGCCCAGTGCTTATTTGTAGGGATGTACGGTAACTAAAGACATAAGGCAAGAATTGGGTACCTGTATTTCCACAAAAACATCAAAAGTTAAATACACTTGTTTCATTATGGTTAAAAAAGTAACATGGCTTTGGGCAAACATGGTCGATGTACGCTTGCTGCCTTCTGTTGTAATGTCAGTTTAGTCGGAATGTCTTTACATTTGCATATTTTACACTTTGTTCCAATGTTGATTTACCCACTGTAGGTCAAATTATTTCCAACACTGTTAATTTATACAACGTAATCAATTTGTTCTTAATTTTCTTGTAGCCGGGCTGGGAAGTCGTTGATGCTGAAAACAATTCTGGTCAGGAAGAGGGAGCCAGCCCTACAATCTTCGTGACCAGCCAGTCCCAGGCTCAAGCACCTTTACCTCCAGGATGGGAGGAACGACAAGACGCCATTGGTCGCACATATTATGTGAATCATGTGGCGAGGACAACCCAGTGGGAAAGACCTACTGGGTACGGAGAGTGAATTTACTAATACGTAAGGCTGTTCCTTTCTAATCCTACCGATCCAATCATTGCCGATCAGCGCGTGATCGGATCGATCTTTAAAACCATCATATTTCACCCGTAACCAATCCGATCAAACCACCCTTAAACTTAGGGTGGTTTGATGTAGAAAATTAAATATAATAGTATCTATATGACACTAAATTTAATTTTCTACATCGTATACGTAGTAATTTACATTAAGAATTAGTAGCTCACGTTAAATTCTACTCTGGCAAGCCACTAAGAAATAAATAGGTATCGCATAGAAAATGGAGGCAGCAGGAGTTTGTTTGCAGCCGAAGTCTTCGGGAGTTTGGCTCTATTTTAAAGGGCCTTTATAATGCTTTTGTTAAAATCAATTTTTTTTGTTTGTGATTGGTTGATTATTTATGTGATTGGATCATTATGATCGATCGGTAAGATGATGTTTCTCTACTCATCGGATCAAGATCGGATTGGAAGCAAAACTGCTGATCGGTACAGCCTTACTAATAGACATGAAGATGCCTTTGAGTATGCTCTTAGTTTGCTCCAGGGGAAAAGGGCAGTTTTTTAAAGCAGTACAAGTTCCATTGATTGCTTGGGTAGCGTATTGCGATGTAATGCTTTTGGCTGATTTTAAGTTGCTCTGTACCAAACAGTGTTCCTATACATGGTCCAGTTTAACAATAGGTAAACGGATATTAAAAAAAAAGCTGGTAAACTTTTCTTTCAACATTTCACCTTTTGATGTATCTTTCATAAACTATAGGCTTTTAAAACATAGAGCGGAGTGATAACTCTTTTTTATCCATTGTCGAACTGTAGCCAAATGTTTACTAAACGAACCTAATTTACTATTGAATAGTACCCCTCCACCAAACGGGAAAAAAAACCTTTTGAATGCCGTAGTGGTCTGAAATGAAGTTTTGACATTGTACGTGCCAGTTTTCGTGACACCTATCTTTTAGGGTTTTATTTCTGGTGCACAGTATCAAAATTCATTTCTGCCGAGTTTCTTTGAATATCCACAATTCATTTTGTCGAGAAGCTGCCGGTCTTCTGCTTTGCTTTTCGTTTTTAGAAGGAGTAAACTGCTTTTACACATTGCTAGATATGTAAACACAAAAATGCTTCGCACGACCTTATGAGTTCACTTCAGAATTTTAAAAAAAAAGTGCTTGTATTTTTCGAGTTGATGTTGTGCGTAGTAGAATGGAAAATTTAAATGAAAATTGCTAGATATCTACCTAAACCAGAAGTGGCAGGCACCCGTTAACTAATAAAGCCAGGAAGAGTTAATCAACTCAAAAACAGTACATGACTAAATACTAAGGCTGCACTGATAACCAACTTGACCGATCTGCTACCAAACTGTTTTTTTTTTTTAAATTAACGATGCCTATATCCAAAATTATATCCCCAATTTGCCATTAACGGTGCATTTTATTCAGTCCAATAATTATTAAAATTAATATTTCTTTGCTGTGAAAGTACTGTACCTGGCAATTTTAGCATTGCTGTCTTAGTGATGCTGTTGGTTGCTTGAGACTTGAATGGCCGCCTCAGTCACCCCACCACACATGCGCGAGCGTGGCTCTCCCATATAAGCTGGCAACTACGAGGGCTCGCCATCTCTTTGTCTCAAGCCGCCGTCACGGCTAGTTCTGTTGGTTCTCCTCTTTCGCCCGCAGCCTCCAAGCCCGATCCTCGGTCCCGGTTCCCCGCTGCCCATGGATGTCCCCAGCTCCCAGTTACCAGCCTACTCCCTCTCCGAACTCTCGCTCATTGCAGCCTTCCGTCTACCCGACGTTGCCATCGTGACCCTGCTTCGCACTTCTCCGGAGTTTAGGGCCGTTACCAGTCTGACCATAGCTGGGACGGTGCCTTTTCCTCGGTAGTGCGCCATTGTCACTGCTCCGGCCGGCTGCACCCACCAACTGCGCCGTCCCTTCAGCTTTCGTCCCGCCGCCACGCCTCGACGAAGCTCCAGCATTCAGCCGCTTCCCGTACTAGGTTCCCGGATGTCCCGCATTGCAAGCGACCCACCTTCTCCCGCTTCGGCACCTGTCACCTCCACCCGACGCTGCTGGATCGTCTCTTATCCGGTTGCCTGCCTCTACTCTCGCCCGACACCACGCTCCTGTTGGACCCAGTTCCGGTGACGGTAATCTTCCGCTGCTGTCCGCCCGTCTCCGGTCTGCCATAGCCGGGACGATGCTGTCGAGCCGGCATCATTACCAACCCCTTCAAGCAGTCGACGACACCACCCTCCAGAGGATGCCATGATGAACTGGACCTTCTGACGATAGCCTCCTGATCTCCCTCGCCGTTTCTCGGCCGCCATGTCTCGACAGCTTCTGTCCGCTCCTTGGCCCGTCTCCGGTCTGACCATAGCCGGGACGTTGACATCGAGTCGGTTTCTTCCTACCTCTCTTCTTGCAATCGAAGATCCTGCTTCATCAGACCGCCAGTGGACACTATTGTGTTTTGGACCACCGATGTCAGCCTCCACCTCAAGCTCCTTCACCGTCTTTCGTCCGTCTTGCCAAGCCAACAGCCCGCTACGGCAGTACTCTCCGCTCCCCTGGCCCGCCTCCGGTCTGTCCATAGCCGGGTCGTTGCCTTCGAGCCGGATTTTTTACCTGCCTTTCTCACGCAGTAGTAGACTCCTCCTCATCTGCCCATCTGTAAATATTATGAAGATCTGGACCGTTTGACGACAGCCTCTGCCTCGGCCCCCCGCTGTCTTTCGTCCGCCTTGCCTCGACAGTAACTTTCCGCTCTTCTGGCCCGTCTCCGGTCTGCCCATAGCCGGGACGTCGCCATCGAGCTGGGTTCGTTACTATTCTCTCCTCTCAAACATCTTGAGCCTCTACCTCGCCAAGATCACTCGGAATATCCAGCGAGAACCGGTCCACCTTTCAACGCAAGACCACTTGGACTGACCGTTGTGAGCTGTTCACCTTCGAACGGCCCCTGCTTCGGCTCTCCCGCCTTCTTTCGTCCGCCATGTCAAGCCACCAACCCTCCAATCCCGCTGAAGGCCGGCCTTCTGTCTCTCTACGATAGCCGCTGTATTTGGGAACATCCTTACCAGCTCTCCGCCCCCCTCGCCACCTTTCGGCCATCACCACCTTGCGGCGAATGTAGTTCCCCGCTTTCACACGGAAATTGGATTTCACACCCGATGTTGGCCGCCGCATCCGAAGCTCCCGCTTCACCTGCTACTCCCCCTAATGTCTCTCCTTCGTCCGCAATCGACAGCTTTCACCCTTGCCATCCCTTGGATCTCCGCACTTAAAATTCGACCACGCTGCTGTCAGTCCGATCCCTGCCGTTTCTTTCGTCCAACCCAAGACTTTCTTTGCCCGAGTTGCCACTGACATCTGCTGTAGTCCGGACGCAAGCTGGCGACATCAACCTTCTCAGACGCTCATCACCGTTCCGGCTGGTTGCACTCGCACCCACGACATCCCTTGACTTTCAACTTCCAGACGGAAACACGCCCGAGTCGCCGGACGGCCTACCATCACCACCATCTGCCGAAGTCCATACGCAAGCTGCCGACTAACCCCGCTCGGTCACTCATCGTTGTTCCGGCAACTGCACCCGCAACTACGACGAGTTCCGTCCGCTTCACTTTCAGCCAGTCAACGCTTTCTCCGGCCCCCGCCTTTCCCGCCGCCACGCCTCGCCGGAACTCCAGCTTTCGGCCGCTTCTCGTTCCATTCCCGGATATACCTCATTACAGGTGACCCGCCTTACTCCTATTTCGGATCGATTGTTTTCAACCTCGACCGAACTTGCAACCGTGCTTTGAATACTCCACCTTGTTCAATATCAAGTGAAGATCAAGCCATCATTCCTGCCCACCGCTACTCGTCTTACTGGTGGCTATTTTCCACAGTCTTGGGTGAAGAACCAAGCTAGTTGTCATCATCGGCTGCCATCTGACGCTCAGGTCTCACACTCGGGCTCCCTGCCCTTCCTGAAGACTACGAATTCGTTTCGCCCGCCATGACAAGGCAGCCACCACTTACCGCCCGCCTTCTCCCCGACCATTCTGGCCAGTCGCCCACATCGCTGCTTTCCCTTACCTGCGACTTATGCCCATCGGACGAAAACTGTTTCACCCTCCTTCCACTCTCCACCACCAGGCGCGCCACCTCGTCGCCTCGCTTTCCGCCTCCCACCTCCGGGCACTTCTTCCACTGGTTAGCATCCTACGTGTTCCCACCATCACTCCGTTTTACCCGTTATCCACCAATTTTCGTCGATTTTTCCACAATGGTCAAAGCTAAACTCCCATTGACC